>PVIH01007374.1:0-101147 GCA_004025045.1 Sigmodon hispidus
AGAACACTGCACTGAGAAAACGTACCAAGCCACATGGCTAAGCATGGATAAGAATCATGAGTTAGTTTAAGGCTAAGAGTTAGCAAGTAATAAGTCTGAGCCATAGGGCAAACAGTTTATAATTAATATAAGCCTTTGGAACTAAATGGCTGTGGGACTGGCCAGGCAGGACAGAGAAACTTCCGACTATACATGGTTGTCTCTGTTTCTGAATCCATTTTTACAGATAATCTGACAATCCTTTATTAAATATTTAGATAATTTATACTTTGAAAAACAAAGTAGGGGGCTGGAGAGATGGCTCAGAGGTTAAGAGCAATGACTGTTCTTCCAGAGGTCCTGAGTTCAATTCCCAGCAACCACATGGTGGCTCACAGCCATCTGTGATGACATTTGGTACCTACTTCTGTATACTGTATACAAAACAAATAAATCTTTTAAAAAAAGAAAAAGAAAAAGAAACAAAGTATAGATAGAACTTCAGTGGCAGAAAAGTGTGAACAATTCTCCCCTCAGAGTAAGTGCTCAGTGACATCTGTGTAGAGCAGGAGTCAGGGCAGCTGTTCTCCAAGGCCTTCCCCCATCCCTGCACAGAGTGCATGATAGATTTGAAGACAGAGAGATTCAGTTCAGACGATCTGATGGCTATTGTAGCAGTGGACATTCGCTGGAGTTGCTTAAGGCGAGAGATGGGGGAGGCGGGGAGTATAACCTAAGCAGACTGGCTGTACATCCAGGCTCAGCACAGCCTCAAGCTCTGAGACAGTTGCTTATTTCTGTCTTTTCTCTACACAGGAAGACCTATGTAGATGAACTCTCAGCACCAGTAGAAGGGGCCTTTAGTGGTTTGAATAAAATGGCCCTGTAGGCTCATATAGTGGAAGGCTTAGTCACGAGGGTGTGGAGCCATTTGAAAGGATTAATAAGATTAGGAGGTGTGGGTGTGGCCTTGTTGGAGGAAGCTTTGAGGTTCTAAAAGTGCATGTCAGGCCCAGTGTGTGTGTGTCTGTCCGTACGCCCTCCCTACACATGTAGCATGTAGCTCTCGGCTACTTCTTGAGCACCACACCTACCTGTGTCCATGCTCCCTGCCATGATGATCATGGATTAACTCCCTAAAACTGTAAGCAAGCCCCCAATTAAATGCTTTCTTTTATTGGAGTTGCCCAGGTCATGTGTCTCTTCAAAGCAATAGAACAGTGAATAAGATAGGATCCTAGAGCACATACCAATTTGTATGTTCTTACATTCTATGCAGAAAAGTCATGGTTGATACACCTATGTCTTCTGAATACAGGGAAATAGTTTTAATACAGTCGTTATATATTTGTGTTCAAGATCTGGTCCTAAAACCATTCCATTTGTAGCGTATGATGAAGACAGCATTGTAGCAGTTTATTTTACAATGACAACAATACTTTTGAGTTCATTTGCTGCTGAGAGAGTCTGAAAGCTTTACCAGAAATTATTCAGTCTAGTTTCAAACACATAAACAACAGATGAAATCATTACATGATGAGGCGCTGAGATGACCTGGATGACCTCCAGTCTGACATGCCATGTGTGACCCATGTGAGCTGGAGAAGTTATATCTCTGCTCTGTGCCTCAGCTTCTTATCAGTAAAATGGCTCTGTAAAGCCATGCACGCCAGGGGGGTTGTTATAGTGCTGAGTGAGTGTAGTCAGCCCAGCAAACAATATCCTTGCTCCTCTCACCTATCAGAGCATCTTCATCAAGTGAACCACTGAGGTGAGCAAGCTTTGTAACGCAAAGGGCTTTATTAACACTTCTGGAGAATAGAGGGCACGGCCCTCCTATCAGTGTGACTCTAGTGAGGACCACGGAGCGACAAGGAAGTGCGGCAAGGTAGGGGCAGGAGGTTGGAAAGGTGTTGTGTGGGAAGAAGAAATCATACCAGGAAAAGTGGGAGCCAGAGTGTTGGGTCCTACAGTCCTCTTGGAAGGCACATCCCATATGACATGCATACTTCCATTAGGCTCCTCCCCTTAAAGGACCTTCACAGAACCTCCAGCAGCATCCAAGCTGCTGGACCTCCTTTCTGCCTGTGAGCATGCACACACGACTATGCTCCACCCATCAGAGAGAAGGCATGGATGAGGAATAATTACATTTTTACATTCCATATTTGTGTTACTTTCACTAAGCCTGGGTTTCTACATCACAAAGGCTTTTTTGGCTTCATTGCCAATTTGCTGGATATTTAAAATAGGATAATGGGGGGCTGTGGATACAGTGCAGTGGTAAAGCCTGGCTGGCATGTGTGATATGCAGGATTTGACCCAACATTGCCAAATAAGCTTCTGTCATGTGGTTTGGAAATGTAAGGAATTATTAAAACATTACTCAGATGAAATTCAGGGTCTCAAACATAATTCTTTAAGCTCTTCAGAAATCATGGGGCCATTATCAAAACATTAAGAATCCCAGAATGGCCTGTGTTTTCTCATCTTCACACCTAGGACAGAAATCCCATGTTTGTTTTGTGTCATACACCAGTTGCTATCTTGCAACTATATAGAAATGAGTATTCAAAACTGACACTGTAGAGCCAGAAGGCTGAAAAAGCTATATTTATAGAACACATTTAAGTAAACAATCCTATGTATTGTTTAGTGAATATTCAAAAGCACAGAAGTCATTATGTGGCCCAGGTGAGGCGCTGGCTCCTCTGGGGAGATGGGGAGACTAAATATTGGGAAAGACTAAACCAGACCTCAACACTGTTGTTTCTTTTTTTCTTTTAAATGAGAGAGCAGAGGCAATCATGGCATTCTATTAAGGTCAGCTCACAATCAATAGTGTCTCAGTGAATGCTGTGTTTCCCTTTGTGTCTTTATCATTTCAAAAGCTTTGGTTGTTTCAAAAATGCAGACAAAGAACCACAGGCTGGGAAGGATGCTGTTCATGAGAGAGACAGTCTTTCCCAGGAAGGAGCCCAAACTGGCTATCTACTACCATGAAAAGGAGGCCATGAGGCCAGGATTTTGAGAGGAAGCAAGGGAAGAAGGGATTTGGGACAGGTTAAAAGGAGGAAAGGGAAAGGGAAATGATGTCATTTTAATTAAAAAAACAAACAAACATGTTTTTTAAAAAGGGAGCTGAGCAGAGTGGCACAAGCCTTTAATCCTAGCACTTTGGAGGCAGAGACAGGAGGATCTCTGTGAGTCTAAAGCTAGTGTGGTTCTACATAATGAGTCACAGACCAGCCAAGGCTACATCGTAAGCACATATGGTAAAAAATGAACTAAAAATAAATAAATATTAAAAATAGGAAAAGCAAAGGAAAATGCATGCATGGGTTTGTCTTCCAGGACATTCAGCATGGTGCTGTTTCTCAAGGACAAAGACATACATTTACCTGCAAGTGTGCAGCAGAAAACCGTTTATATTTGTACATAGTATTGTCCTTACTTTACATAGTTTTTATATGTTAGTTAAAACCTTCATTTTTTTATTTAGACAAAAAGGGGGAAATGTGTAATAATATTTCGTTTGTGTTCTGACAAAAAGCCTTGCCTGGAGGTCAGAGGGCAGAGCTAGCCACTAGTTAACCAGAGAAACTGGGCAGTGGTGGCTCTCACCCTTACTCCCAGCACTTGAGAAGCCTTGAGAAGTGATGAGGTGAGGCAGAGACAGGATCGTGCCCCTTTTTGGTTGGAGGATCCAGAGAGGTGGAAGTGGCTATGACTGCTCCCTTGCTTTTCTGATCTCCCATGTTTTTACCCCAATATCTGGCTCCTGGTTTTTATTGACAAGACTAATTAGGCTCACACTTCAGAAGGACATTGGTTACCCCCACTGAGGGGCACTCGTAGCAGAAATATCCGTGAAGAGTAGAGTGGGTAAACTGAGGTCTGTCTAAGCAGAGGACCGCTACATGCCAGCGGAAAGGGTGAAGTATAACTCCACTTGGATCCACTTACCATACCATTGATGAACGCAGAAAGCCAAACTTCAGAGAGTATGGACCATCTGATCCCCTTACAAGACGGGCAAAATCAACTGGAAGTATTAGGGATGCAGCCGGCCATAACCTGAGTGTGGGGAGGACAGGTTGCCATGGACTGGAAAGGTTCGTGGGAGCCTAGAGTTGACCTAGAAGGTAACCACACAGTCTGATTGCTCTCTTACTCAGCACCAGTCTGTTCCCCAGCAGCCTTTCCAGCCCTGAGGCTCAGGTTTTCATGCCATGAGCCCGGGGAACAGAGAAGGTCTACTCGGCTTGAGCCTCTGTCATGAGACAGCTGCCATGTTCATTGATGCTCTATTAATAATAGACAGAAACTGGAAACAGCCTAGATATCCATTAACAGATGAATAGATTAGGAAGCTGTTGTGCATTTATACAATGGAATATTATTCAGCTGTTTTCTTAAAAAAAAAAAAATCATGAATCCACAGGTAAATGAATTGAGCTAGAAAAAAAAAATTGCCCCAAGTAAAGTAACCCGGACTCCAAAAGACAAGCGTGATACATATTCTCTTATATATGGATGCTAGTTTTTAAGTCTTAAATAGGCATGGTACCACAGTGGTTAGGTATAGAGTAAAAAATAGTGGGGAAGGGGAGGATCTTCCAAGGAAGGAGGAATAGAATTATAGTTAGGTAGAGACATGGGGGAGACAGGAACGAGGGAAAGGAAGAAGGAGTAAGTGAGGGAATGCAAAGAGAGAGATAACTAACACTAAGGCCATCTGAGGGGTCAGACGGGAATCTACTACCATGGAATCTTCTCGAAACATGAAAGAAATCCAAATGGAATTATGGTGAGGCAATGTTCCTTTAGACACCACAAAATGAATCTTCCAGTGCCAAGAAATAGTTCTACCTAGTGGAGTTGTTGGCCAACAGAGATCCCCCTTTGAGCCCCCCACATATCTCAGGCTATTACCAGTTGCTCTCCACAAACTGAATGTAAAACCCTATTGATGAAGACAATAGGTACATATCTTGTTGAATACAGAGAAGTTGAGCTGGTGTCTAATTAAAGCCTTTACCCCTCCCAACTAGTGCTCATGGTACTGGAAGGTGCCCTGCATGCTCCTAAAGAAGAAAGGTATGCACAACCCAGCTAGAAACCCTGCGATCTGCATGGTGACCCACCTGTATGATATGCTGGGGCAATAGTGGCACAGACATTGCAGGAGTAACCAACCACTGTCTGATGAGGTTTAAGGCCCACTCTAAAAGGTGGAACCCATGCCTGACACTGTCTGGAACTAAATAGGCTACAGGTGTTGTAAATGATTTTTTACTTAGTTTGGGCCAGAGGTCCGACCTGCCTGTGGCAGCTTTTACCCTCAAAAAAAATGACTTAGACACATATTAATTTTATGCTGTTTGGCCTATGTCTCAGGCACATTGTTTGCTAGCTCTTTTATCTTAATTTAACTCATTTTTTTTAATTTGTTTTGTCACATGGCCTAATGGCCCCTAGCTCACCTAAGTCTTATATACTTCTTCTTTGGTGACTAAAGTCCGACTTAACTCCACCCTCCTTCTACCTGTCTCTCCTCTGATTCCTCCACCCACTTCTAGAGTGCTCCACACAGGCCAAAATAGCTCCTTTATTTACAGAATGATATTTACTGCATACAAAAAAACAGTCCCACCAGATACGGGTCTAGAGGAAAACCAAATACTATTCTGTTTAAGGAATGCAGCCATAAAATGACTTCCAATGACATCCTGCTTTAACCATAGACCAGTGTCTCTCTCAGCCATTATCAGACAAACTTCTTTTTGCAGTTGATGGGGATCATACAGAGACCCACAACTGAACCATAGAGAGAGTGAGACTCAGAACACTCAGCTGTAGCTGGGATGCCTTCACCGAGCCTCTCCCCTTGGAGAAATGTGCAGGAAACAAGGTGGGAAGATTCTTAAGAGCCAGAATGGATGGATGGCTAGAAAACATCATCTCCCAGACCAACAGAACTGATACATATATAAACTCACAGACAGAGACTGTGGCGTCTTGACCAGGACCTGCACAGCTTCAATCCAGATGGGGTCCCAGCCCTGAGAGGGGGAAGTGGACATGATCTCCCACCCCTGACCGAGAAGCTGTCTCTACTTGACAGCCACTTACAAAGGAAAAGCCCATTTTCTCCAAAGGGGTTTCACAGGGTATATAAACCACACTTAAGATTAGACCCCATATTCAACAGTAGATGGTCAACACACAAAAAAACTCAATGGTATTTTTGTAGGGTTTTTTTCTTATTTCATGGTTTGAGTTTCTGTTTGTCTCCTTTGATTATCTTACTGGTGTTTTGCTTGTATATTATGAGTTTTGATTTTGTGTTTTTATGGAATGTGTGTATGTTTCTTGTGCTTTTTTGCTGCTGTTTTAATTTTTTAAAATTCTGGTTTGTTTGCTTGCTTATTTGCCTATTTGTTTTCTAAAGGAGGCAGGGAGTTGGATGGGTGGGTGAGACCAGGAGGACATGGGAGAGAAGGTCAAGAATGGAAATCATGATCAGAACATATTTGAAGGTTGGAGAGATGGTGCAGAGGCTAAGAGCACTGACTGTTCTTCCAGAGGTCCTGAGTTCAATTTCCACTGGAGGCAGAATGTTGTATACATAATAAATAAATATTTTTAAAAATTTGAATTTTCACTATAAAATTAAATAAAAACATTCATCAAAAGTTTAATAAAGAGAAAATGTGGCTGAGATTTAAAAGAAGAAAGCAAGGAACGAAAGAAGGGAAGAAGGAGGGGGAGGGAAGGAGGGAAGGAGGGAAGGATTCTGATTATAGAGGGTTTTCTCTATCCACTGACTCCCGTTACCGATAAATAGCCATGACTGGATGACTTGATCTTGACAGTTTAAGGTTTCCTGTGGATTACCCCTGTGACAGTTCACAGGGATCTGGAATTGGGAGCCAGGCCATGGGAACTTCTGGAGAAGAAAAACTGTCCAAGGCAGTTAAACAGGAGGGCAAACCTAGTGTCAGAGGAGGTCAATGCTGAGGTATGGGAGACCGTCAGCCTTGCATGTTGTAATTGGTAAAGTCAGCTGGGCAGGGGTAAACTGTAGAAACCCCAGACCCTCCTGAGCATCTAGACTTCAAGTAAGATCAATTTTAGTAGCTGGGGCCTGTGTATCTATCCAAATCAAATAGGAACATCAGCAGAGACCTAGCAGTTACTGGGCCAGTTGGCACTAAGAGAGATGAACTGGCCAGAAGGTGAGGAAAATTCTCCCTTGGACTCAATGCTTCTTGGGAAGAGAGATGCAGGGAAGATCTTAGGAGCACATCTGAGTTTATTGAACAAATTTAACTACCATCACACATGTACAAGTTGGGTAAGTTGGCCTCTGTAGCTTAACCTTTCTATCTACATGTTGAGAATCTTGGTACCCAAGGCAGAGTGTGTGGAGAGGAATTTATGACATACATAAGGATCCCCAAGAACAGTGGAATTGCAGAGTAGAAGGTGGTAGGTATTCTGTTGTCCAGGACCCAACTTGCTAGACTATGAGAAAACTCTATATATATGTGTGTGTGTGTATACATATGTGTGTGTGTGTGTGTGTGTGTGTGTGTGTGTGTGTGTATTCATTTTATGTCCCTGGCAGTGACCATAGTGATGAGTATGTGGCACAGGTTGAGATTTTTTTTTTTTTCTGAATGAATGTGTCCTGTAGATGAAGACATCGCTGTCAGTCCCAGGACACCTGGACCAGCAGGCAGAATAAATATCCCAGCTCTCAGAGTTCTGGGAGCAGACTGTGCCTCTCACAGACCTGCTTCTTCTGGTGCAGGAGCTGCAGAAACCCGACTGAATGCTGTGGGTTGTGCTGCTCAAGATGGACCTACCCTGATATTGTCATGAAGGCTGTCAGATGTTAATGGCACAGGACGGTAGCCATCTGCTGCTGGGTCTTGAACAGCTGCCTGGCAAGGAGAGCTATTCCCTGCCTCCACTGAGAGCCTGGAGGGGACACTTTGGGTCTAAGAAATGATGGGGCCAAAGCCAGGCAGGAAGCAGCAGTGGGGTTTGCTTAATTAATGAAAATGACTGATGCTACTGCTCCCTCACTCTGCATCTGGCTGTGGACCAGACTTTCCATGCAGCATCACCACATCTTCAAAACAGCCTTCCAAAGGAGATTCTCTGTGAATCCCAATTTATACCTGAGGAGCTGGAAGCTAATTTTCCCAGAGACACAGTGCTAGCAAGTGGTGGGTCAAAGGTCTATAGGAACTCTAACTTGTCTAATGGAAAATAGGAGCATGAAACCCTGGAGGTAAAGAATGGCTAGCTCATTCCCAAACCAGGAAGATTCATTTCAAACCCAGTACTGTTCTGAACACTCCCCATTCTTTGAGCATCTCCCATGTAGTAACAAAAACATCCATGTTAGTAAGCTTGCTTTTCTTTTATTAGTCTGTCATTTGTAATAGAGGTCTCTTTCAAGTAATGGCTGATAAGGGTTATGATTGTTCTAGCAGCATCATGAGATCCCACTCAGGGGCCTCGCACTGGGTCCTATCCTGTGCCCCACCTTTTTTATTAGAACAGAGAATGCCACATCTCACTTCTTAATCTCACCTTGCTCCTGCAAATGTATCTGGTTAGGCTGTGGAGGGTTTAGGGTACTGATACTTCAGTTTGCAGCCCCAGGTCCTCTGGAGAGTTGATGTCAATGACAGTTCACATCAATATTGTGAACATGTAGTGCCAAAGCAACCAGAACCCTAAGGAACTAAATTCTGGCTAAGTTTTAAGATTTTTTTTTTTTTTTAAGCAGAGAGATGAGAGTTATAAAATTTTCTAGAACAGTTCATATGCACAGTGTGAAGGGTGTCAGGGAGATGCTCTTCCTGACAGACCTAGGACCCACCACTGTTCACAAGGGCGGATCTCATTCTCGAGCACAGGGGCGCCATCTCTGCGGTCAACGCCTTTGCAGCCCTCGGCAGCACCTGTCTGATAGTCGGCAGGGATGTGCCAGCTGCCATGCCACCCTTATCTGAGCACAGGAGACAGTCTTCCCCAGCTCCTCCTCCTCCCAGCCCTTTTCTTCTCCCAACACTCACAGCTCTGGGTGACAAATGAGCAGTCAACTTAATTTCACTACACTCTGAGAGTCCACACCAGATGGAAGGCCACAGAAACAGGAGTGCCTTCAGCAGGGAAGAGGGGGAGACTGGGGGGGGTGGGCTGTCACCATAACAACTGGAGAAGCACCGAGATGGTCTATTTTGGGGCTGCCACTAATTACTATGAATGTTTCATCCGACCCTGTGATCAGCCATCCCCAAAGCAGCCGGTACGGGCAGATGGCTTGTTTGCGAAGCCTCGGTTATGTTTGCTTGTTTCCCTTTTCTTAAAATCTCCGACAGAGTTAATAGTGTTTTGTTTTACATTTTACTGTTAGAACTCAGATGCCTCTAGACTGCCTCCAAACAAACACTACTTTGGGAAATAAAAGGCAGGCCCAATAGAATTAACTAATTTAGTATCCAAACATATAAATACAAAGCCTCGCAGGCACTTAAGATGAATAACCTTGACAGGATCTCTCTCATGACACCTCTGACGAGCAGATCAGTGTGAGGTTATTTGGGGAAACTTGGCTTCCAATATTTATACTGAAAGTTTAATTCAGTCAGATTCATCCTAGGAAAGCTTAGGGTTGACATGACGCCAACCACCTTTCAAAATGACACAGGGCTGGATTTGCTTAATGAAGCTCTGGACCACAGACGTGGACCGAGTTCCAACAGGGAAGGCAACTCAATCTATTGTTTTTTAATCTGTTTATGATAACTATGTTGCTGCTTAACCAAAGCTATATAATTGTTATGTGGGAAGCATCCATGTCAAGAAAACAATGGGAAACAAGAATATTAATAACAGAATATTATAGTAACATTATAATATAAGAGAATAACAGAAATAAACATTGGGACCAGAGAGCAGGAGAGAGAGAGAGTAAGATCTGGGAGGGCTTGAGCAAAACCTTACTAAGTAATCATGAAACAGACAGGCTGGCAGGAAGGAAGACTGGACCAGCCCCACTCAACACCAAGCCAAGGAAAATGGACTCCTGGCATAAAGGCATTCCACAGTATCTGAAGGGGACCCACACACAGTTCATTATATGACTAAGACATACTCTAGGGTAAAGATTTAATATGTTAATGAGACAGGGACACATAAAGTTGTATGCATAATTAGATGTAAAGAATTACTTTGAAGAGTTCATACAGTGCAAATGCACCAGAAAAGCCCATGCCATACAGATGCCCTTGAAAGTCTGCATTAAATGCCTTAAAACCACAACTACTATGTCTAGAGGGATTATCTGAGCCACTGAACTCTCTGTTCCAGCCACTCCCTCCCCCAGAAGTGTATCTCTCCTTAATAAATACTATGTTCTGCAGTAGCTGTGTGTCTCTAATCAATTCTTTGCTCCTGGGCACAAGACCCTGAAACTCCCCTGGAGATACTCCACGTGTCTGCATATCAGCTGGTGCCAAGACCAAATAGTTCTTCACACGTGGTGGATAAAAACAACTCACCCTATGAGATGTTCATTTCTTTCTGTGCATAACAGATGTTGACAGAGGCACAGCTCTCCCTGGAGCTGGGTCCTGGGGCATCATAGCAAGTTCAAGCCAGCCTGAATCTGGGATTGATACTAGCAGCCATGGGGATAGAGACACATCTCTAGGCTGCTAGTAGTGAGGAGGTTCTTTTCATTGTTTAGATACTTCCACTCAGGCAATGCCAGACTCTTGACTTTGACACACAGAAGAGAATTTCTGAGTGAGCAAGTATGAAGGAGCTTCTGAGTTTTTAAACAGATTTTAAAATGATGTTAACAGAAACAGAGGTCTCAAGAGGAAAGTAAGACACATCTGAGATTGTAATGTGGGCTTCTCAAAGATAGAATTGTGACTGAGGGATTTCTGTTGTTCTTTGTCTTTTGTTTTTACAGTAGCCATATAGTCTAGTTTTTGTGGCTTCCGAAGCTACCCCTTAAAGGACTGACAAGAAACCTGAATGAGATTAAAGGCTTGCTCTTACGGATTGAGTAGAATTCTAGTTAATCAGGTAAAACACTAGGTAGCAAGGATTGCAGAGGAGTTAGGATGTTGTTACTGTCTTATTTTTGAGATTGCCAGAAAGTGTCTGGGAAGGGAGTAAGGCCATATAGAAGGTCACTGTACAAAACAAATTGCTCTGGTCCATTGTCAGGATGAGGTGTGCTTTGAGATCACAAGAGGCACCCCTCTGCCCCCTGGCTGGCAGCTGGTGCCCACTTGCCTCAGAAGTCTGGCAAGTTTGGAAGGTACAGGTATTCTGCTCCACAACTGAGCCCGCGATCAGAAAAGGGGGCAGTCTCAAGGCCAGAGTCATTAAGCAAATAAGGCTTTATGTTCTAATCCAATGAGACAGAGGAGTTGAGGAAGAGGCAAACCTCAGCCTCTTCAAGTTCAATAACAGTTCACTACATACGAGGAGACTTTCAGGCCAAAATTCAACATGGCCCCTAAGCAGCTCCATTAGGCCAAACTAAATTAAATTTTTATTGAAGGACATGGAATTTGATTAAAATGATGTGTGTTAGAAAGCAATGAGGTAGATGCTGGCTGGATGATGTGAGGGAACAAAGGTGACATCCTTCCTCACCCATCACAGAAGTTTTAGCTGTCACTCATCACAAAAGGCAGAGTCACAAGAGGAAGAACAAAAGTTATTTACAAAGCTTTGATTAACAGGAGAGACTTAAGCTGTGAAGACATAAATACCCAGAGAAAAGTGTGGTTTTTAAAATTTCCTCTTTGAAACTTGACACCTGGAAAATCAGAAGTTTTACATATTCATGAATGACCATATGGTGTCACAATACATATATACATGTATGATGTTTAAATCAAATTATTTATTATTTCTTCATGGTACAAAAATTAGCAAAATCATGGGACCAGTGAATTGTTTGTCTTACAATCCTGAGGAACCTGATTTCAAATCACCAGAATCCACATTTTTAAAAAAGTGCTCAGTGTGATGGTATGTAGCTGTAATCCAGGGGACTCGGCGACAAGCATGTCCCTGGAATCTTGAGGCCAAGCTCACGCTATCTGGTAGTATTCCCGACCCATAAGAGACCCCGTCTCAAACAACACAAACAACAGGAGAATGGCCTCTGAGGACCATCACTAGCCCAAACAAGAGGTTATCTTCTGATTTCTACATGTATGCATTTGTGTATACACGCGCACACACACACACACACACACACACACACACACAGAGGTGGATGAGGGGGATGTGTGAACACACACACATATTCAAAATAATTTCTTCTAGCTAAAATGTTGATTTTAATGCTCAGAGTCAATGAGGAGTGGGCAATTGCTTAGAAGTGTGGTTTGACCTTAGGGGAACAAAGAAAGACCTATTTGCTCCAAATTGTCCTTGGCTTCTGTGTCCTTCATTTATTCCCCTCTAACACAGGGCAGAGCACCCACCACATGCAGCCTTAATAGCCCACTTTTAGGAAAGGGAGATTGGAGAGTTTCTATTGCCTGTATTGATACAGGATAGTGATGTGAGGGTGGGGTCACAGGTCATTTTCAGAAGAGGGTATTAGATCCTCTGGAACTAGATTTAAAGATGGTCATGAGCCACTGTGTGGGTTCTGTGGATCAAACTTAGGCCCTCTGGAAGAGATCCCAGTGCTTTTCACCATTGAGCTGTCTCTCCAGCTCCCTAATTTCACTCTTGAATTTAACTCTATTGCAAAACAAAACAAACAAACAAAAACCCAGCCCGAGAGCAGGGTCCTGAACAGATAGTTGCACATCTGTTCATTGCAGTAGTGTTCACACAACCTGCCTCACCATCAACAATTTCAAGTTTGCATGCATAAGATGGATGGAAATGGGAACTGGGCTTCTAAATAGTCAAAGTTTGAAAAGGTGAAATCTATTTTTAAATTCACAGCACAAGGTCTTGGCTCCATGGAGATGCCCTATAAATGTCGGATGAGTGAACATGTGTATGCAACCATCCAGGATTTTGAGCTCTGTTCAAATGTCACCTCCTTTGAGACACTGTCCTCTCTCAACCTGCCTCTTTACACTCTAGTGTATAACTGCATTGCCTAGCAGAGTGTGCATTATGGGAACAGCATGCTCATTGTAGAGCCCTGTGCATGGGGTAGATCCCTATTCTTGCTCTTCCATAAGCTGTGTGTCTTTGAACAAACTGTTTAGCTTTTGAACTTCCTCATTTAGAAGGCAGAACATTCATGAGCTGTGAGCACAGGACCACCATGATGCTATCATCATAGCTGTGGCAACTATGAGCTGTATCCAGTGAGCACAGATCATGATGCTATTATTATGGCTGTGACCAACCCCATCTCTCTCCACCTTGTGATTGCTCTGGAGAAAGAATCCCATTTCTCCCCTTACAAACAGTTCCTGCTTTTTGGCAGAGGACCAGTGAATGAATGAATGAATGAATGAGAAGCAAATGAATAGACATTGAATCATTTATTGTCCAGAGGGCCCTCCAAGAGAGGACACTACAGCCAGAGTGCATCACCCATGGTACCAACCATGGGTGCTCAAAGCAAATACCTTTGTTTGACACTGATGCCCTTCCTAGTCAGACCTTAGGACATCAAGGCACAGAAACCGGCAAAGCCACCTCTTGGCCACCTGCCCGAAAGTCCCTCGGCTTCTTTGTTTAATTGATTTTTTTTTCCTCTAAAGCATTTATACCTTTTGGAACATCTGTAATATGGTCTTCCCAGCTGCTTGCTCATCCCCTCTACTTTTGGGAAATTACGAAAATAAGCTATTTATACTGTAACTGCAAAAGCAACTAACCTAATGGTGAACAAAAATAATGTATTTCCAACCGGGCAATAGGTGGTGGGTGATTTGGTCCCATGTGGGAAATTAGGAAATTGGGAGACAGTTTGGTCTCTCAGGACCTAATGGTGGCAGGTGAGCCATAGTGCTTTCAGTATGGAGTGGAGAGGTCAGAGGCTCCAAACATCTGGCAGTGTACGGCACGACCTCACAGAACAAAGAATTATCTGACTGAAAAGGCCCAGAGTGTGGAGGCAGGAGTGTAAGCTTGGGGACAGCCTGAGTTTCAAGGGGAAACCAAGGCTAGCAGCCAACCTAAGTCTCCATAGTGGAATTATGTTCTGTTACATTGTAAATATTTGTCCCCTCACTGGTTTAATAAAACACTGATTGGCCAGAAGGCAGACAGGAAGTGTGGGCAGAGCTACCAGACAAAGAGAACTCTGGAAACAGGAAGAGCAAGGCGGAGACACCGGAGAAATGACAGCACAGCAGACACAGAGGAAAGAAGACAACCATGCTGCTCTGAGAAAAGGTACCAAGCCGCATGGCTAAACAAGATAAGAATGATGGGTTAGTTTAAGAGTAAAGAGTTAGCAAGTTATATGCCTGAGCCATAGGTCAATCAGCATGAAATTACTATAAGCCTTTGTGTGATTATTTGGGGCTAAGTGGCAGTGGGGCTGCAAGTGGGTCCGAACCTAGGAGATAAGGCTGGATAGTCCGGGCCAGAAACTTTATTTTACACATCTCCAGAGCAAAGACAAACCAAGCGTTGCTTCTCAGTCCCACTGCCAGAATCATGGTCTCACATGGGTGTTTAGGTCAGACTAAGCTACAACATGCACATGGCCAACCCTGAGCATGTGGGAATGCAAATTGTGCAGATGTGAGTGAAGCTTGAAATCTTGACCTTTCTAACACACTCTCAGGGAAGGGCAACAGGACTGTCAGTCCATGGACATAGCATGAGCAGCAAAGGTTAGAAAGAATATGTTTCTTCATTATGAAGTAAAGAATCCAAGTGCACAGATGCAACACTTGGCCTGGTTCCAGTTTGCTGGTCTCTTGGACTGAGGATAATAGCTTTCGAAATTCTGCAGACATCATAATTCATAGGACACAGGACCAGACCAGAATGCTGACACTCCCTGCCAGTGAGGAGACATGGGGAAGAGAGGGCGCTGTTGAGTGCAGACTCACCCAGAAGGGTGTTATAAAGAATGAGGGGAGAAATGAAGTGTCCTTTGGGAGGGAGAGCAGGTGACAGGCCCTGCCTGAGAAGTCTTACTCCTGTGCACAGTATGGGCATGGGGATCTAGAAAGAGAAGCAGGATGGAGCTTTGGGACAGCGACACGGCTTCCTCAGGGAATGAGTGGCCTTCTGTGTGGTACCATTTACCCTGTAGTAGGGCACAATGTTCAGATCCAGTTGTGGAGATCTTACTTATCACTCAGAGCATTGCTGAGGGCCCATACATGTCCACAAGAGTCTACCTGTTGACTCGGAGCCAGCCAGAGAACAAAGGATAGCCTTGGCCTTGACATCCCCCTCTCTGTAATTTGTTTTTTTTTTTTTTTTATCCAGAACTTTGTTTTTTAATTCAGAAGTTACTTCTAGGAAGTAGGGAGGCAAATATCTTCAATCCCATGTTGAGGGTAAAATGATCAGAAATCCAGTTTTGCACTATTTTTAACATTTGTTTTCATGAGACTGTAACCGAAGAAGCCTAGAGTTCACATGTAGCCCAGGCTCGCCTACAGTTCACACTTCACACGTAGCCCAGGCTGATCTTGAATTCGTCACAATCCTTCTGCCTTAGTCGTGAGTGATGAGGGTATAGGTGTGAGCCTTCATACCCAGTTTCATTTGCCATTCTGGAATGAAGCAGCGAGTCGGGCTAAAAACGGTTCAGCTGGTTTCCAAGTCACCACTTAGGCAGGGTATATTTATAGCCAGAGGAAAGAAAGAAAGAACAGAAGTGAGCTGGTTGATTAAGGTTTATGTGTTTTTTACTTGAGTACGGTTTGAACAATGGGCCACTACTCAGCAAACTGAGGTGCATAAAGTAATAGGTTAATTTATATCTCCAGTCAGGTCACATGCATGGGAAGGCTTTAGGTAACCAGTGTGTAGAGGCAGCTTTAGATAAACCCAGGTCTTTAGCAGCCCCTGCCCAGATCAATTTGGGATGAATACCACTGTATCATTGTGTATAGACTTATTTGTTTAAAGATCCCTTAGAAGAACCGGCCAGCAGTGAATTTTATGAGGTATGGAATGAGAAACAAAACTAGTCAGGCCTGAGCTATTTTTTTCCAGTGAGTTGAAGCAAAGGGAATTTACTGATGACATTGACTCACGTAGCCTGAAATATCCCATCTTCAGGGGAAAAACAGGTCTGTTCGGTGACCTATTTGCTTCCTGTGTTTCAGCAAAAGTGACTGCCTTTTGACTGTTCTGGTTTGGGGGTCTAAGTGCAAGGGCTCAGTCTAAAACAAAGGCCTCCCATACCATTGGACCCCTGACTGCCCTTTGTAGCCATGGGTGTGAGCATAGGAGATGGTGAGTGTCTCTCAGGATGAATGGGTGCCATTTCCCATTCAGCCCGCAGAGGTTGGAACAGAAGCTACCCCCGGACCAGCACACTCATGGAGAACCCAAGCCCCTGCAATGGGCAGACTGATGGGCAATCTTTGTTTCCTTTATATTTGTTTTTGGTTCTTTTCATTTCTAAGAAATGCAACTTTATCATTTTCAAGTGCAAACAATGAGTCCAACCCAGGGGCTTGTTGCCTAAGTGAAGAATCCGTTTTATGCTGTTGTATAGCTGAAAATAATTTATAGTTAACACAATTAGTCATGGATAAAAGGATAGTTCTGTGGTGCATGAAAATAGCTTTATATCTAGTAGAGTCATCTCATCCCACAGTCTCCAGTACTGGTTTAAACATTCACTCGCCCCACATATATCTTATAGAGTCTATATCAGATTAGTGAAATACAAGGCAATGGATTTTCTCATGTTGCTACAGAAATTTAACTGATGAGGAAACCAGCATCAGGACAGAGAATTTTCCTTTTACACCCCCCCCTGAAGTTTTCTTGAGTATGATAGCAGACGAATTAACAGGAGAAAATCATATAACTTCATTATGTTTATACACATGGGAGACTCACAAAAACATGAGACTTGAAGAAGGGCCAGATGGTTGAGATTTCTATACCATGCTAAGCCGCAGAGAGGCTTGGGAGTTTCTGGGATGAGATGTGAAAATAGGTTAAGAGAGAATGAACGAGAGGAAACCAGGGCAGACAGTGTCTCTCAGAAATCAGCCCTAGAAGGGTACGTTAAGAGTGTATGTGCTGGGCCTGGAGAGATGCCTCCTCGGTGGGTTTGCTGCTCTTCCAGGCAACCTGAGCTCAGCTCCAAACTCCCAGGATGGGCAGTTCACAGCCTTCTGTAACTGCAGCTGGAGAGCATCTGAGGCTGCCTCTCTTCAGACTTCTAAAGGCATACAAACAGATACACATACATACATGCAAATGCAAGTTAATTTTTTAAAAGGCTGGACATCTTGGTGTTCCATTATTGAAGCAAAGTCATAAGATAACTTATAAAGATAATGTACTGGCTCTCAGCCTCAGAGGTTTCTTCTCTCCATCAGCTGCTCCCCAGAACAGAGGCTCCTGCTCACCATCAGCTACTCTTCCCAGAACCGCACATAATGGTGAGACCACAAAGCTGGGCAAAACTGATCACTTTACAGAGTGAGAGTGTGAAAGAGCAAAATGGGGGGAGTGGGAAGGATGGAGCACAATGCCTCAGGAGGGCAGGACCAAGTCACTCTAAGACCTCCTGCTGGGCCCCATTTAAAGGGTCTCAATAGCTCACCCTGGGAATCAAGCTAACTTTTAAATCTAAACTACAACACTATGCAAAAGTCAAGGCAGACACTGTTACTTTGGTTTCTTTCTTGGGTTAGGGTTTGATCCTGGGAAGAGGTTCCTGACAAAGTTTCCTTCTTAGAAAAGCCATACTTCCAGATGCCATTCTCAGAGCCCCAACACCAGCCTTTTCCAGCCCAAATAACACAAAAGTATGGCAGAAACTTAGATAAACACATATGTGTTTTTCTAGTGTCAGAACTTATTGAATAACAATATGTTCATAATGTACATGGCTTCACTGGCAGCAGTATGTCAGCCAGTCCTGCTTTACTTGACAGCCTGGCTGTAGCAAACACAAGCTTGCTTGTTTAATATCAATCCTTAATTACTAATATTAACTTTCAGGTAATATATTACGTAGTAAATATATCTTTATCTATGTATGTGTAGATTACCAAATGGCTGTATAGGGTTAAAGAGGCTGCAGCAGAATTCAATGAATTTCAAAGAGACTTAAAAGGCTAAGAATCTCCATTAAGAGGAAGATACAGAACCCAGGCTGCAGGAGCCAGGATGCTGAACCCAGGATGCCAGAGTCAGGCTGCAGGAGCCAGACTGCCAGACTCAGGATGCTGGAGTCAAGCTGCTAAAGTCAGAATGTCAGAGTCAGATTGTGCTGTAGAAGGTAATTGAAATGGAAGCTATAGAGAGAAGAGCAAGACCAGGTCCAAGTGAACAAAAGGGTGGATATATTGATGGTAGATCCCAAAAGACAAGTGCATGGATGGTCCACAATTTGACTAGGTAGGTCGTATCGGCAATGAGAACCAAGCCAAGCTGATGCCTCTGGGAGAGCCAAGAGCTTTCTCTCAGTCCCTTGATGCTCATATCAGGTGGTCAGATGACAGGCTGATGAAACTGTCACTGATACAGTGTCAGGTCTTTCTCTTTTTATAGGATCGGGGGGAGGGAGCTGCTCCCTTTCCTCAGTCTGGCATGTTCAAGTTCTCAAGCTGGTTTTCCTGATATGGGTTTAGCACAACCATGTGTTCTTCTGGTCCTGATTTACTCTGACAGATTTAGAGGGTGGCATCCTTTCTACTTGCAGGAACAACATAGTTATCGGTTTGTGCCTTGTGGATGATTCCAGGCAGATGGTGTCATTTATGTGTCTATCAAGGTATGCAGACATTCTCCATCTTCAAAATGGAGTCACATACTTCTTATAAAATGGAGTCTTTCAGGAAAGGTGGGAGGTGGGGAGGAACCCACCATTTTACACAGTGCAGAGAAACTTTGGGCAGAGTAGTATGATTGCAACACAGAATGCTTTTTAACAAGGAAGCTAAGTCTACATTAGTGAGATTATATATGTTCACAGTGTGGCTATAAAGGCCATCACAAAAAAAAAATCGTAAGACTATATCATTCCAGTAACTTGCCAACTTAAATATTTAAAACCATTTTTATTTGGGCATCCAGGAAGAGAAGTAGCTGGATCCTTGGAGCTATAATAGGTAAATGTGTTTATATTGACGAGGATGTGTAAAGCTATGAGGTATATATCATGGCTTTCAGCCACAGCTCCTGACTCACAGCTCTTGTGGCCATCACAATTTCCCAAGAGTCTAGAGTTTATAGTTCCTGAAACAGCTAAAGAGCCAAGGAGGTGAGAGACAGACTTTATTTACAAAGAGACCATTTTGGCTGCACCTGAGTTCATGTTAATGAGGCTATTTGTGTTAAAGCCCTAGATAACCACAGGATTAGGTTCTGTCTGGTTGCCAGGGCAACCAGCTATGTGCTCAGAGGGTTGAAATCCTTGATTCCCCCACTCTCCCCAAGTTACCTTGATGGACCAAAGCTCAAGATGGTCACCAGTGACAAATGGTTTGATCAATCATAGCTGTGTGGTAAGCTTCTGCAAATACCACAAAGCTGGGGGTTTGGGAAGATGCAGAAGAGCTCAGTGTCTTCAGCATGGTGTCCCCAGTCGAGAGCACAGATGCAAAGCATCTCTTCTCACTCATACACACCCTACGCATTTCTTCCTGCCCTTCAAATAGGCTTAGAAATACATGTAGATATTTTTCCAACTTCTGTTCTAGCAAATTCATGCAACACAGTGGGGAAGCACTAGAGTTCTGATTTACAGGCAACTGGTCAGAAAACTGTGGTACCCCACTGCTTGCGATTGGCACCCAGAATGGGAGCTTTCTCCTGGGACCAAAGCTTTGACTGATGGGATCTGACACTCCCCAGCCAAGCAGTGTCAGAATTAACTTAAGTAAGAGACATACTGCTGTGATTCTAGGGACATCCATGAGGATTGTAGGGTATGTTGAGAAACCTCTACTCACATTTAGTCACAGATGCATTTGTTATGTGAGAGTACAGTGAGTGAAAGCAGATTGTTTCTTGCTCGGTGTGTAACAGAATGAAGTCTGAGGGAGACTAGAAATGCCACCTTCTGTTGAACAGCTCCTCAGCGGGCTGTCCTGGTAAGAAGGGTGCAGCCCATAGATCACAACCCTGTACGCCATGATGAGGCTCCTTGGGATGCTTGCTGGACATTTTAAGCTGAAGGAGCTGAGAGAGCCCAGACGCAGGGAGGTCACCTTACCCTTCTCTTGCCTTCTCCATTGAAGCAGATCATAAAAGAATTTCCCTGGCTGTAGATCAGAAGACTCACTTTGGAGGGGTCCTGCCCTGCACCCAGAGGTCAAGAATTGCACACAGAGACCTTGCTGAGAGTTCTCTAGGGATGTAACTCATGGCATCATGCCTTGTTCTCCCCTAGTCATTTCTGCATGACACACATTGTTTTCCTGGGCTCTTCTCATGACACATAAAACATCTATTAAAATCCAACATCCTTTTTTTTATTGTTAATCCATCTTTTATTATAAAAATTTTAGTCAAAAATCTTGAAATAGGTAAAGAATACTCTCCCCCATTCAGGCATTCATTCTGGAGAAATTCCATTTCCTGAATTTACAGACCAGACATCTACCAAAAATAAGGTGCTCAGATGTTTTCCTGTTGTAGCTTCTCTGAAAGTATGGGCAGCAGATCTGGCTGGCTGAGGCTGGCACTCTTGACATTGTGGCCAGGTTTCTGAGTATAGCTACCTCATAGACAGCACCCCTGCTCCATCGGGGACAGTTCAAACACCCTGTAATCTCCCCCAGAGTGTGGCTATATTGGTTTACCAAAAGTTATCTTTGTGCTTCTTAATTTTTGGTAGAGTTATCAGGAAAATGCAATCTTTCTGGTCACCACATTTTTTATCAAAACTAAAACTATACCAAGACTTCCCAGGCAGAGCTCAGAGACTTGTATTTTCTTAGGAAACATGGATGCTGGGGGATTGGCTCCTGCAGATACCCATGTCAAAGGCTGTTTAGTTCCCTGTATCAAATGGCATGGTCATTCATATAACACCCTGCCATGTACTTGAGTCATCTCTAGACTTACAATAGTAGAACAATGCAAGTGCCATGCATGTTCTTGTTCCAGTGCATTGTTTAGAGATAACAAGCAGGGACACTGTACATTGGGCACAGATGCAGACATTTTTATGTTTCTGGTCCCCAACTAAGTACATCGGTGGATGCAGAATTTGCAGACACAAAAGTCCTCCACAGTGAATACTTACCTACTCACCGATGTCTAATATGCGGCATGTATCTGTAGATAAAGATCTGTATGCCTCTTTAACCTACTTTACTCAACTGCAATCACTGGTTGATCTCACAGATATCAGATTTTCAGTCCCTAATCAACCTAATACAAGAAAATGTCTCCGAAATTCAAAATGCCCCACTCATGGATCAACCAAACATAAAGAAGGATGTCAACTTGTACATGAATCCAACAACAAACAAATCTTGATCCAATGGTTTTCAGACAATCTGTGCAGTGTAGACATAGATTGAGGTCTAGGTGGCATTAAAGGATGAAGTTTTTAAGTGTGATAATAAGATTCATGTGACATGTAACAAACATTCATATGTCAAATATATATTTTTAAATATTTACAGATGAAAAAGATTTGATTCCTGGAATTTGTTGCAAGATATTCAGAAGAAAGTATAATTTTGAAACTTTTCTATAATACATAAATTAAAAAGTAGCACACCCCACGTTCTGAGAAACTATGGGCCCCTTTTCATATAAAGTAACAGGTAAAGTTTGCTTCTTGGTGTGGTTGTCCCTCAATAGTGCCACAGACCATCATGTCACAGCGTGAACTAACCCTTTTATTCTACAATACCTCTTATCAGTAGCATGGTCTATTTAATTACTTAGGTTAGCTGGGTAGATTTTCCTTTTTAAGGTTTTGTTTTAGAATTGTGTATTTGTCAATAAGCTATTTCTTTCTATTTTAGTGCAAGGTACATTAAATTTTAACCTGAGACCAGTTTAAAAAGGATCTCTGTTTTAAGGTGAGCTATAGGTTATTGTTGAGGGATTGGGCCTCCACTTGGGGAGGTCAGCATAGGCTCGGGAGACCTGACTGTCATGGGCATGTTCCTGGAGGAGCCACACGTCCTAATGGCTTCATCTTGTGACAGCTTTGCACCTCTCAGAGTCCTACAGCCAAAGCTCATGTGGTAATGTGGCTCAACCAAGACTCCATTCCTCAAGGGACATAGAGAAGCACTCAGGTTTTTCAATACAGTCATTTCTTTGTCTTCCTTCCTTCCTTCCTCCCTTCCTTCCTTCCTTCTTTCCTTCCTTCCTTCCTTCCTTTCCATAGGTTTTCACTATGTAGCCCAGGCTGTCCTGGAACTCACTATGTAACCCAGGCTATCCTGGAACTCACTATGTAGCCCAAGCTGTCCTGGAACTCACACAGATGCTTTCTAGTGCTAGGAGTAAGAGGCATTCACGTCTACACATGGAAGCTATAGTTGTATCTTAATCAGCTTAATTCCAGAAGAGCTTTTTTGAGAATTCTTTGCAGCGAAGTACAATCCCTTTCCCTCTCCACAATTCTTCTCTGTTCCCCCATCTGACTCAGTTTCCTTCTTTTAAGGCATGTGTACCCAGTATTCTTTGTCCTGACCAGCTTAGGACTGACGAGAACATGCTTAACTGAGTTATCTGTGCTCTTTCCAGAGAGAAGGAGAGTAAATGCATGCACTGGCCAAGCTACAGAGCCTCTTACAACACTGGGGCCATAGAATTTTTTTTTCTTTAATTTCTTATTTTATAATTTTCCTCAGTCCCCCAGGAGAGCTATCAAGGGCTCTTAGCCTTGGTCCATGGGTTACAGGAAGAGTTCCCATTTGTACCAGAGGCATAGTTCAGATGAATACAAAGGGTGGTAGATGGAAGCCCCAGGCTATGATGACAAGTGAACCTGGACTAAGTCCCTTTACACTGCTTTCTCTCCTTCCTTGTAGAGATGTGAGTGTGCAGCTGCAGTCAAAATCCCTGGTAGACTCAGGGGAAGACACATCTGTGTTGGTGCACTGTTTCAGAGGAGTCTGTCTGTCTCATGGGACCACTTGACTGTGGAGGTCGGAATATAAAGTGGCAGCTAGGAATTTGAGAAAGTGTCAGGGCTAGGAGCCAGTGACAGCCATCAGGAGTCCACTTCTAGTAAGAGCTGCTGCCAGCCAGGCCTTCCCGAGCAAAGGTTTCATAGCCCCACCCCATACCGAGTAACACCCCAGTCAGGAAACAAGTGCCTAAAATGGGAACCTGTGGGGGAAGTCTCAGATCCATACTGTCACAGAGATTAGACAAAGCCACATCATATTTAAAGCAACCCTAACCCTAACCCAGACTCTACGGCAACCTGGAATATCACACTATTGCACAAATTTCACTTGGTCTTATAATAAAAATCTGGAGCCAGATATTGGGGGAAAGCTGAAAGATCAGAGACAAAGGAGCCAGCCACACCCACTTTTCACCTAGCCAACCCCATGAACCCACAGACTGAATGCCTCTTAGTCCTCAGCCCCAAGGAAGGGGGGTGGGGTGTCTCAGGTGAAGGGTTGAACTTCTGCCTTCTCCTCCTTATCTTTATTTCACCGCCCAGCTATCTCACTTCCTGGTTCAACTTTCCTAGTGCTAGGATTAAAGGTGTGGGTCACTACTCCCTGACCTTCATGGCTAAATCTGAGGGTGGCTCTGTCCGCTGATCTTCAGGCAAACTTTATTAGATATACAATATATCACCACACCATGCTGCACTTTATCTACACTCGCCAGCCCAGGAAGTCAAGCATGCTTTAGATGAGGTAGGAAGCCAAATGATTATCTCCAGCAAACCATTGTCCAAAGATTCAACACTTGAGCAATAACTGACATGATGTCAATTTTAGTACCCGTTTTCAATAAGGGCCACTCAGGAAATACTAAACATGACCTTCCATCCAATCATGTGGAATGCCCTGTATTTAGCTAATCTACCCATTAGCACCAGGGTCTAGTCAGAGCACACCTGGAGACTCCTCTTCCCTATTGCAAAGCCTGTCTGGTTCTCTGCCTGCTTTTGAGTCTCTGACATAACACCAGTGGGGGCTGCTGGCTCCCTTGTGAGCTCTGACTAAACACTCTTGTTTGTTCTCATTTAATTGGTTTTCATTTACTTTTACTTGGACCTAATGTTTTTGATTGCTACCAAAATTTACATTTGCTCCACAAATATTTACTCAGAAGCTAATTAATACTACTGGGTTAGATGCCAGAGATCTTAGGTTGAGTTCTCAGACTAGTGAGGGACAGTATCATTAATCAAATAATTACACCAAGAGATACAATATCTCAACTGTCAGGAGAAGCAGGGTGCCATGCCGTGAGAACCCAAAGTACTTGGCTCAGACAAGGAGGCCAGAGCCAATTTCCTTGAAGAATTAACAATTACCCGGAGTTTTGAAGATTGACGGCGTTGTACCAGCTAAAAGGGAGAAAGGCCACGAAGGCTCTGTTAGTGTGGGCGGGGCTGCGCTGACGTCACAGCCACACCACACCTGGGGCGTGTCTGCATGGTCACCCTTTAAAGAGCTCCAACCACGTGGTAGACACTCTTTATCTGCTCTCTCTCCTACGCCTCTCTCCCTTCCCTTTCTCTGTCTCTGTCTCTCTCTTCTCCTCCTCCACCCATTCCTCCAATAAACTCAACATGACTTCTTGGCAGCATGTCTGTCTGTTCCATCCCTCCATGCACAAAATGCTAACAGGCCCAAGCCAAGTCATGGGTGGAAAAAAACATAGACAACACCACAGCCCTGAGGAAAAGGAGATACACCTGGAATACTGTCTTTTCCCTTTTACCATCATTCCCAAAAGTTGCATCCCCTGGGGTAGAGAGATTCCAGCCACTGTCCACAGTTAAGATACTGGGAAGTTTGTATAGTTACTGCTGCTAAAATGTGGGCATAGCAGTGTATTTTTACCTATGTGTTTGTTTGGTGGTTTTATTTTCTAGTGCTGAGGATCAAATCCAGGGCCTCACACACACACTAGGCAAGTGTTCTGCCACTGACTACATCCCTAGAAATGACATAATAAATATGATGTGCCCCTCAGGAAAGCTGTACTCAGGAATCGGGAGCTCACTATGGAAGTGGCCCATGAGTAGGTCCTGGGACATGTGTACCTCCAGTAGGATCCCATAAACAAGAACAAAAGTCATCTTTGCTACTCATGGAGCTCATTTTCCAGAATAAGACATCCTTCTGAGACTCCCAAGAGCCATCATCTTGGAGTCACA
Source organism: Sigmodon hispidus (assembly GCA_004025045.1). Taxonomy (NCBI): domain Eukaryota; kingdom Metazoa; phylum Chordata; class Mammalia; order Rodentia; family Cricetidae; genus Sigmodon; species Sigmodon hispidus. The sequence continues at coordinate 25,499 of PVIH01007374.1, forward strand.
CTGAGCAGACAGCTGTAGGTACCACAGCACAAGATGTGGAAACACCCATGTGCCTCCCTCCTTCAAGTCTGGATCCTCAGAGTGGTCTGGCATAAAGTGCTTTGTGTAAATAAGTCAGATTAACCTACAGTCTCCGGGGACAGGACCCTCATCTATATGGCTACACTCTGGCTTCATGAGGGTGATTCTGTGTGTGTGTGTGTGGTGTCCTTTGGGAGAGGAAAGACAAAGAATCTGATGTGGGACTATGAAAAGGTTTTTTTCCACCACTCCCAGGCTGGCTGAGCTGATAAGTGACTCATTGCTGACTTGTCTCCTCCTCTAATGGGCCAGAGACCATTAGCACCATCGATCTCCCGACAGGATGCAGACTGAGTCCCTTCCTAGACAACTTACTTACGGGAAGGGCACTTAGACAAGAATATAGACAGACAGACTCCTCGGGCAGAGTTATGCTGAGGCAAAGAGCCCTCTGAGACCAGCCCTTCACTGAGGCAGAGACCCAGAGCTGAAGAAGGGATGAACTCAGGGAAGGGTTGAGAATGACAATCTGCTATCAGGCAGGATCTGGAAAACCAGTCCAGAGGTTTAGAAGATCAAGGCTTGTTGGATCAAGGCTTCTCACTTTCAATTTCCTAATGTCTTGGTCAGTGTTTTATTGCTGTGAAGAGACACCATGACCAAGGCAACACTTAGATAGGAAAGCATTTAATTGGGGGCTTGCTTACAGTTTTAGAGGTTTAGTCAATCATCGTCATCATGGCAGAGAGCATGGCAGCAGGCATGGTAGTGTGGTTCTAGAAAAATAGCTAAGAGCTGCATCCTGTTCTGTAAGTTCTGTAAGTGTGTCGGGGCGGGGGGGGCGCTTTTGAACCCTCAAAGTCTATCCCCAGTGACACACTTTCTCCAACAAGGTCAACAAGGCTTCCAGTCCTTCTGATTCTGTCAAAGAGCTCCACTCCCTGGTGTAATAAGCATACAAATCAATGAGCCTATGAAGGACATTCTTACCCAAGCCACCACTGTTAGCATTTTCCGCGTGGAAAAACAAAACACGCTGCCAGGATGCCATTTAGAGTTTACTGGGGAATCTGGATATCCAGGAAGGGTGGGGGGAGGGAGAAGGAGAAAGAAAGGAAAGAGAGACAGAGACAGAGAAAAGGAATGTCTGCCAGGTGTTGTGGGTTGTCTCCCTTTGAAGGAAGGGTGAGCATGTAGACACGCCCAGGGAGCAAGCTGGAGCACTAACAACCACACCTGCCATCCTTCCCTCTCCAGGAATGGACCCTCCCCTATAGATCTCTGAGTGGCTAGACCTAGAGATAGTCATGTGCTGCTTCTGTCAGGAATGTTGTCATAGTCATGTCAAAGTAACGAATACAGGAGAGATGAAGCCTCTGCCAGGAGGCCAGCTGCTCCCAGTCTGGTGTTCCTCTGCATAGCTAGAGCAATCTATAGGCAAAGCTTCTTTGATCTGAGGGCCAACCTCAGGCTGAGTGATTTGAGTAATGATGGCCCTGCCTCGTGGGATTCAAATGTTCTGGCCACATTTTTCTCTCACCCTTATCTCAGTTAAGATTCAAGATTCCTGGCTGGCTGGCTGTGCCCAGAACATGGCCTGATTATTACTCTGGTTAAATCATTACCCAGACGTCGGGATTAGGAGCTACTTACTGACATGTCTTTGGTGCTGCTCATTGTGGTAGTGATGGTAGGAGTTTAAGGTGGAGGGGCTGGTCTACTTTGTTCAGCCAGGAAGCAATGAGAGAGAGAGAGAGAGAGAGAGAGAGAGAGAGAGAGAGAGAGGCTCTTACTGTTTCCTCCAAGAATATACCCTGCGACATAACTTAGAGCTACGAGACCCGAATATCTAAAGGCTCCAGTATGTCCCAGTGTGGGCTGGGGCTGGGGCCAAGGCTTAACACAGGGAGATTTCAGATCCAAACCATAACAGTACTGAATCAGTTCATTGTGAGTTAGTGAAACCGGAGTTTATCTCATAACCTGGGGATTATGCCTGTTGGGGGCCCATGGAAAGAGACTGCAGCTGGTCAAGAGATCCGGGCAGCAGTTACAAATACTCACCAGTTAGTAGGCTTTAATAAAACAGCACCATGCTGTGGGAAGTGTCCATGGCGGGGAACAGCAGCAGGCTGCCTCAGAGAGATTAGGGTTTCAGCCCTACAGTCACAAGGAGGCCAAACACCAAATTCTGCCAAATACCAGTAAGATGGCAGAGGACTTGGAACCTAGGTGAGGGTACCACAGCCTGGCTGGCAGCTGGATTACAGTCTGTGAGTCCCTGAGCCCAGAACCTAGCAAAGCCATGCCTCCAGATCCTAACTTACACTCTGAAATGGCAATGGTAGGTTGTTCAAGGTGATAATTGTGTGCTAATTTGTGCCCCCTGGCCACAGAAAGAAGTCACCTTGCTTGAGCTTTCTGCTGCCTGCTCTGGCCATGTTGTCCTATCTGTTGTGACTTTGCCCTGCGCCTTACTGGGTGAATCTAGTTATATACAGAAGAGCTTGCTACCCAAGCTGCCTTACCATCTGTTCAGGATGTCTCAGGTCACGTCAGTGTCCTCAAAGGACTGTAGCCATTAATTGCTAAGTATACTGATCAGTGCTTTGGTCTCTGAGCATCCCTCCAGTGCTGTTCCCTCTGGCTATCCAAGTTCTAGCCCAGCAAAGGGAGACAGGCAAAGGTGGAAAGCAGAGTTATTTCTAAAGGATACTGGTGCAGGAGGAAGGCTGGATCCCTGAGAATGGGGTCTTCCTGCTGTGATGTGGATGATGAATGATCCTCAAAAGTCCATGTATTCAAGGCTCGGTCCTCAGAATAACTCTATTGGAAAGAACAGTGGAACTCTGGGAAATGGGCTTTGGGGGACATCCTTAGGACATTGGGAAGGAGGAGCTCTAAAAAGGATTTGGGGAATTCAAGTTTCTTGGTTTCCTTTGCATCTTGGTGAGCAATCTGGCTCTACCATGTGCCCCTGTCATGATGTGTCACCTTCCCATAAGCCCACGCAAAATGGGGTCAAGCAGTCATATACTGGAACCTTCAAAACCACAGCCTGAAATGAGTCACATCTCTTTGTTGATTTGATCATCTTAGGTATTTGGGGAATACTGAGGGGAATGTGGTTTATAGTTCCCAACCTGCAGCCCAGCCTGTAGAGGGCCTGGCCCAGGCAGCCTGCACTGGAGTATGCCCATTCTGTTCTGACTTTGACAGGTTTTGCTTCCTCAGACCCTTCAGCAGTTCAAGATTTAATTGTAGTCTGCCTTGGGCCTTAGCCTGCTTTATCCTTTAGAATGTGACTCTCTCCCGAGGACACACAGGAACTAAAGGAACCGTTGATTCTCATGGGGCTAGGTGCACGTTCAGTCCACACAGTAAAGCTTTGCACATAGCCAAATTGCCCTTTACAGCCCCTTTAGTCATCCAGAAATTACTTGAGTGACACCTTTTAATGAGCCAATCAGCATGACAAGATGTGTTTGTTTTCTTCTTCCAAGTAGAGCATCAAATGCAAAGGTTGGCTTGCATTTAAGGAGCTCATAAATATGCAAAATATGAATTTTGTATCAGCATTATCCTGTTTGGATAGCAAGGTGTTTGCAAAATGTGTAGCCTCCAGGGTTCTGTCTTCCTGGCCACTTTCAGGTACAAAGCACACAAAGTGAGTGATGAGCATATGACATCATGTTTTCACTCTTCCAATACAAGTCATTCAATTTGGGAGTATGTATGTGGTTCCACTTGAAGCCATAAGCAGTCAACAGTTTTCATGCTGGACCAGAACCAGTCCTGTTCTAACTTTTCTAGCTGTGCCCAGAGATTTGGCTTTTGAACATTCTGAAGACTACTGTTACCTTTTGAAGCTTGCTTGCCATGGTAAACTCTGGGGCTGAGGTTATGGGTGTAAGTGTCTGCCATGTGTTGACTGTGTGTGTTACCTGCTTCTTCCACCTTGGATGCTAGAAAGCAAGAGCACACCCTGGAGAGCTCAGGTCCTGGACTCTGCTTCCTAGCCTGGCCTTGGCTGTGACCAGAGTGAGAAAATAACCTCTAAATGTAACTTCTGTGATGTTTTTAGAAATTTAAATTTTTTATGCATGAACCTTGAGTCTATTTTTTTTCTCTAGTGCTCCCTCATTTCAAGTCCCTGAAAAATGCAACATTGATTTGAATTGCCCTTTTTCTTGACTTACCAAAAGTATGCTCACTGGTTAAGTGCTCTGTTGGCACTCTGGGGAAGAAGACTCTTTGGTCATACACCTGGTGGATGATTAACCTTCCTCTGCCATTTTCTGAAATTTTCCTAGCTTACACAGAGCTTGGGTCACTTAGAAGAGATGTCCCATAGTGCTATCCTTACAGCAGTTAGCCAAACCAAATGAATATGAACTACAACATTTTCCTCATTGGGAGATCATACTTTTTTTCTAGCTCTACAATAATGATTATTTCACACATACTGTCCACTTAAAGAGCTAGTAGGAACGACAAAAGCACAAATGAATACAACAGAGACACTCCCTTGGCTCAATCAGGACACCTGCCACTCTCCCTCGCCAGCATCCGCTGACCTCCTGATGGAGTATTTGAACATCTTTAGGGTATCATTTGTGAGCACTGGGCATCATTCTTGTGTTTGTATTTAACTCTATAAGTATTATAGAGAGTGTGGCTTCTCTGCTCTGTCCCTGGATCAAAGGTTAGTAGGATCAAAGACCCAGCTAGTTTAAGTCAGTAGCCTGGATCACAAAGCTGGTGAGTGCTGAACTAGTTAATTCCCTGTATTGGAAGTTTAAGAACATAGGAATGAAATCTGTTGGTTTCTGGTTTGAGCTTTCTGGCTGCATCACCGTGGCATCGTAGCAGGATCACTGGAAAGAGGGAGAGGTTATATAGCAAAACTGGAAAGGAAAGGGGTTCAGAGGGAGGCACCAGGTTTGTTCAGAACAACCCTCTGAGCTCCCTCAAGAGTTATATTAATTACTCCCCAGTATCATGTCCCTGGTGGCCTAAGCGTTCCCCACTGCCCCCTTAAAGTCTCTACCAAGTTAGCATTCCCACATTGTAAACCTTTGGAGGACATACTCAAACACATCTGTACAAAAGCATGAAGCAAGCCAGGTTCCACTTAGCTCGAAGACTCTCACAGTCTTAACAATCTTCTACACAAGTGTCTGGCAAAATTATCATGTCAATGTTGTGCCAGTGTCGAGGGCCCCCCACCAAGACCACCAAGGAGCTGGATTCGATGCAAATGCATGAGGGTCTGTTTTTTGCTTTACATAGGTTCAAATGAACCCGGGTTAAAACCCTTTGTTCTGGTGCAGCAGAGGGTTTCCAGCCATGAGCCCAGACACGAGGAGGTTTTTAAAGAAAAGCCTACCTAAGCAGGGTGCTACGCATCTTGGCATTTCAGGATTGGGCAAAGAGGTATGGGATTCAGCAACCATTGGCTAGATTTTCAGCAAGAACCCAAGCCCTGAATCTGCTGGCTGAACTTTTCAGCATGAAACTAACTTTTGAATCTATTGGCTGCCTGAGATTCTTTCCAGACTCAGAAAACCTGGCATTAAATGCTCTTTCCTTAAAATGGAGTTTTGTAATAATAAATCCATGCCTTCACATCATCTTTGTGTTTTAGGTATTGCTTGTCACCTGCAGTCTTCGCATGAAGCCTCTGGCCGCTGCACTATTGTGTTTTAGTCCTAAACTTGGGTTGATCCTAAATCATAATTTATTCCTCAATTTGCCCTGGAGCCATCCCAGCAGGCTTGGCACCACTCTGGGTAATTCATAGGGCAAAATGGCCACAAGGTTAATAGGAGATAATAACTGCCTATGTCTTCCCTTATATTAAATATTTGTTCCTTAATGAACTCGGAGAGAACCAACGGTAGGAATGTGAAGCCCTGTAGCCATCCTAGAATGGAAACATTTCTAGATAGGTGGCATTGGTTGAACTGAGTTCCCCCAATTCATATATTGAGGTTTTAACCTCTAGTACTTCAGAATGTGACTGAAACTGTGTACTGCAAGAGGTAGTGACGTTAAAATGAGAGTCATTGATATAAACTATAGCTCGATATAACTGTCACAGAGGGAGGGTGATATAAGGACACGGAAAGGGGGAGTGGCCATCAGGAAGCGTCAGACGGAACCTTAATCTTGACTTTTAGCTTGCAGAACTGAAAAATCTGCCAAGACTCTGATTCTTGGTTCTGGCAGCCCTAGCAAACTGATGCAACGGGCCTTGTCAATTTTGTGAATAATAATTCAAGACCAGGACAGGCCAGCAAGGAGGGCATCAAGGGAAGACAGACTCCTTGACTGGGAAGAGGGAGGGACCACCTCTGCCTGGCTCCCTTCTTAAGTGCTTTGTGGTCAGCACTCGAAGGACTGTGATGAGATGTATGAGATCACCTTTAAGGAGCCAGACACAAAGGCGGGGCATCAGAGCTAAAAACAGCCCAGAGCCGGTACATAAACCCGAGTCTCCCCTATGATTGAACCACAGGATATTCATCACCCTCTCTGGGCTACAGTTTTGTGGAGCAATAATAATGAGACCATTTCCTAGGCAGTTTGGAAGGAGCACTTGGAAAATGACATTTCAAAGCATGCAAAATGGACTAAGCCAGAGGTCAGCATGGAAGGAGTGATGGGGGCTGGGAATCACACACACACACATATCACACACACACACACACACACACACACATATACCACACACCACACATATACCATACACACATACACACACACCACACATACACCACACACACACACACACACCACACACACCACACACACCACACACACACACACATATGCACACACACACCACACACACACATACACACCATACACATCACACACACATACACACCATACACACACATACACACCATACACACCACACACACACACACATCACACACATACACACACACCATACATACATACCACACACACCACACACATACACATACACACACACCACACACACACACACACACACACACACACCACACACAAACACCCAGCACTGACTCACTTCCTTTTTCTTTGCTGAAGAAAGTAAAAATTCATTACAAGGTGCCCTAGTCACAAACTTGGTATTGGGAGGCTCAGATCTTGATCTACATTTTTTGGATACTAGCATTTCTCTGGTCTGGGCCTCCTTTTGTTCCTACCTCCAGTGATATGACGGCTCCAACAAGGCCACACATCCTCTAACAAGACTATACTTCTTTAACAATCCACCAGCAAATATATAAACCTATGGGGGACGTTCTTATTCAAACCACCACACAACCCAAGCTGCCCTTGAGTTAACAGGCTCACATGTTTGAATACTTGGTTCCCAGTTGGTAGAAGTGTTTGGGAAGGATTAGGAGGTGTGGCCTTGCTGGAGGAGATGTGTTATTGAGTGGGCTCTGAGGTTCCAGAAAGCCCATGTCATTTCTTAGTTTGCTCTGCCTCCTAGTTGTGGATCCTGATGTAAGCTCATAGCTACTGTTCCAGTGCCATGCTCCCTCTTATGGTGGTTATGAACTCTGACCCTCTGAAATGGTCTCCCAGTAACTCTTCCTTTTGTTAGTTGGGGAGTGGGGGAGGAGGAAGCTCCCAGCCTGTCTGACTGCAGTAACTCAGAGCTTTGAGTCGACCGTCAGTGAGTTCTGAAGCACTTGGTATCACAGAAACTATGTTAAGGCTCAGAGGCTCAACAAAAGAATATACTCTCTATGACTTTACTCACAGAAAGCTTCATAGGAGACAAAAACCCGCCTTTAGTAGTAGAAACCACTAACAGTGAGCTGACTGGCACGAGAACACAGTGATGGCAAAGGTTTTTGTTTGTATTTTTGTTTTTTTAAATCATGATTGGGTAGTAGTTGCCTGGGCGCAAAATTAATAGTACATAAAAATCTATCAGCTAGGCATGATAACCCACACCTTTAATCCTAGCACTTGGGAAGCAGAGGCAGGCCAGTCTCTGAGTTTGGGGGCAGTCTGGTCTACACAGTTCCAAGACAGCCAAAGCTACAAACAAAGAAACCATCAAAACTCTTCGCATTTTGCTGGCTTTGTTGGCACAGGCCTATAATCCCAGTAACTGGGAGACTGAGGCCAATGCATCATGAACTGGATGGTAGGTTGAGCTACATAGCAAGTTCAAGGCCAGCCTGGGCATCTCAGTAAGACCTTATCTCAAAATGAAAAGTGAAAAGGTTACTCGGTGGTGTGTGCTGGTGCATATGAAGGTGCTAGGCTCAATACCCAGTATAAAAACATCAATCATAAAACCCAGCAGCTATATAACTTACTGATTTTTAAAAACTAATTTTTATTTTAAGTACATTGGTGTTTTGCCCATAGATATGTCTGTATAAGGGTGCTGGATCTCCTGGAACAGAAGCTACAAACATGTGTGTGCTGTCATGTAGGTTCTGTGAATTAAACCCTGGTCGTCTGGAAGAGTAGCTATTGCTCTTAACAGCTGAGCCATCTCTCCAGCCAGTAATGTACTGATGTTAATTAAAGTCTCAAAATTCACACACAAACACACACATGCACACACACACACACCTGCTATGTATACTTGGCTCTCTGTGTCCATGGGTTCAGCACAGAAGCATTTACTCAATTACAGACCAAAAATATTCAGGAAAAATATATCTGTACTTATATAAAAATGTTACAGATTTTCTTGGTTTCTCTCCAAATAGCCACATGCCATTTAAGTAATTGTAAGTAATTCAGTAATAAGTATCGTAAGTAATTCAGACATGGGTCAAAGCATGTAAGTATGCATGTAGGCTCTGTGGGAATGCAATATTTCCTCATAGATTGGACTTGGTTTCTTATGGGTTTGTATCTACAGAAAGGCTATGGAACAATCCCCCTCAGATTCTGAGTGACAACTGACAAACCACTGAGAGAAGTGTCTGTAGGTTTCTATATGCCATGAGCCAAGCCAAAGCCTTCCCTAGAGGACTAGAAACAGAATAGCAGTACAGGCAAACAAAACAAAACCATTGCCCTAAGTCACTGTGCTAGCTAATGTTGGTTATTTTTACTATATAGGATTTCACTAAAACCTAAGCAGATGGACACATCTCTGAGGGATTTTTCTTTATTGCATTATTTAAGTTCAGACGACCCACCCTGAATCTGTGCCATGCCTTCCGACTGGAGGACAGAGAAGGAAGCTTTTGCTGTTTGTCAGCTTGCTCTCACTCTTGCTAATTCATCCTTCTTACTGATGAAGCATTCCTTTGCTGGTATGAGAGCCTGCTTCTTCAGGAATCCAATGTAAACTGAAGACCAGGTAAGACATCCAGTCTCATGAACTGAATGACAACCAGATTCTTGGCCTTTCTGTCAGGAGACAGCCATTGTTTGATTAGCTGGACCATGGCCTGTAAATCAGTGTAATAAATCATATATGTGTGCACATGTGTGTGTGTGTGTGCGCACACACACACATATAAAGAGAGAAATTAATTCACTCTATCATCTCTTTTCCTCTAGAGAACCCAAAACAGTTACAGTCCAAGATAGAGAGTGACAATGTCCTTAAAAGAGGCAGATATAATGACATTTAAAAATTCAAGGTAAAAGCAGGTATAGCAGCACTCACCCTGTAACCCCAGCTCTCATGAGGACCCTGGATTCACAGTAATCCTGATCTCCATAGACGCTATCTCAAGACAGAAGTCTGAGGAAGGAAGATGACATTGGGAAGGAATGGGCATCGTATGAGAGGCAGGCTAGTGCTGGACTTGGAAGACCTGAGTCAAGAACATTCCAGGTAGAAGAAACCACAGGACAAAAGGTGGTACCATAGCAATGTGGCTGGGAAGCAGCAAATGGTTCAGTGTGGTTGAGATACAGAGGGTGACCAGAAAATGGAGAGAGAATGAAGGAATAGGAAGGACCAGTTTGTACCCAACCATCTGGGTTTAAAAAGGTAAGACTGGAAGAATCTGGCAAGTGGTTGGTTTCAGATAGATTTCACGGAGATCTCTGATTGGCTCCAAATTACTGCTTCTACCTCCTGAGTTCATTCACAGGAGTCCACCACCAAGCCCAGCTTGTTTTTATTTTTATTGGGGGACATGGGCTGGTTTTCACAGCTGCCTCTTGACACCTCCTAGAAGACCCTTGTCATCACCTGGGATCTAGTCAGAAAAGTAGAATATCTAGGCATCTACTTCAGTGGAGTCAAAATCTGCATTTAACAATGTCTCAGGCAATTCTTATGCTCATCAAAGCTCTGAAAACATCAGCTTAAAGGTGAGATGATGGTCTTGAGTATGGGCAGGGTGCCTGATTAGTCTTTTGCTACTAAGACAGTATGTGTGGATAATAGGTTTCCAGGCTGTTGAACCTGCCCGGAAAAGCAGAACATCCCAGAAGGAAGCTGTAAAAGAAAGGAAAAGATAAAGAATAAAAGGAACTCTCAGTGCCTAAACACTATTAACTTCACCTTACATTAGCATCCCACACAGAAGGCCTCTGCGGGTTAGTAATGGTACAATCGATACTTCTTTACTATAGTAAGTGGAGACCAAGATTATTTCATTTGAATAATTTATCTTCCCCCAGCATTAGAACCTGAAAACTTGCCAACTACTATTGAACCCTTTAGAGCTTTGTAGCTTTTTTTCCTGTTCTTTCCTGGCTCCATCAGGCAAGCGCTAAAAACTCCTTTTGGCTGATGTGGCCATCAACTCTCCTACGCAGGGTTTCCATTGGCTGGCCCTGTCAATGACAGAAAGGTAAGGGACGAAACACAAATTCCAGTTTGTATTTAATGAAAACTCAGAGCCAGATGTTGGGTTAAAGCTGGAATATCAGAGAGAAGAAACAGACAACAGTCAATTCTCACCCAGCCAACTTCTCAGGGCAAAAGGTATCTTCAAGAGTCCTCAGCCTCGTTTGTTGCTTCTACAGAATACCACAATGTCTGCCTATACCTCCTTAAATATCTTCTTTACCCAGTTGTTTCACTTCCAGGTTCACCTCTGTATCATAAACCTTGAGTTAGGATTAAAGGTGTGAGCTACTACTATTTGGTAGTTAGGCATTGAACTCACAGAAACACAGAAAGATCTCTGTCTCCCAGTTATGGGATTAAAGGCCTGAGTTGCCACTCTCTGGCCCTCCTGCTTGACTGTGGGTGATTCTGTCCTCTGATATTCCAGGCTGATTTTATTAACTATAAAATATATCACCACAAGGGACATGGAAAATGTGGGCTAGTCCGGGTCCGGCATTGCTGGGGCTCCTAGATCACCTTCTCCAAAAGGGATGAAGAAGCCACATATCGGGAGACCAAAGCAGGAGACTCATGAGTCCAAGGCCAGCATGGGCTACAGAAGATCATATCTCAGAACAACAATACACAAAACAGTAATGGAGAATTGGAACTGGCTGGTAGGAATAGCATAAGAACAGGCCAGAGAACTCAGTGAGGGAGCTGTGGTTCATGGTTACCCTGCCTCATCCCCTGAATGCTGGAATTACAGGCATAGAGCATCATACCTGGCCACATTTCATTAGTGGGAGTCATTTATTTATTTTGAAGTAAAATTTAATATCAGTAAAATGCTCAAGTCCTTAAAGATGTATTTTCTAAGTTTTTATATATTTTTGTAGCTGTCTATATCCACATAATTCAAACTTCTGTCAAAGTAAAGAATACTGCTTTTCAATGAGTTCCCTTACGCACTTTTCTCAGTTAACACCATCAGCTTCTCCCTCCTCACATGGACCGAGGATGGGGTTTTCACTGTTAGAGATCAATTTTATTTTCTTTTTTTTGATAGCTAATTTCTCTTTTTCATATCTTTGTTCAGATTATAAAATTTCAGCATTATTGTAGCATATAGCAGACTGTGCTTCTGTTTGGTCTGGTTTTTTATTTTTATTTTTTTTTTTTTACTCAGCATGTTTTCAACGTGCCTTCATATTATTTTGTGGTTCAACCCATTGTGGATGGTGCCAACTCTAGGCAGGTGGTCCTGGATGCTATAAGAAGCAGGATGAGCAAAACATGAGGAGTAGATCAGTAAGCAGCATCCTCCATGGTCAGGAGTAGGTCGTCAGTAAGCAGCATCCTCCATGATCAGGAGTAGGTCGTCAGTAAGGATCATCCTCCGTGGTCAAGAGTAGGTCAATAAGCAGCATCCTCCATGGTCAGGAGTAGGTTGTCAATAAGCAGCATCCTCCGTGGTCAAGAGTAGGTTGTCAGTAAGGAGCATCTTCCTTGGTCAGGAGTAGGTCAGGAAGCAACATCCTCGAGGGGTTCTGTGAATTCTATCCCCTCTAGCATGGAGCTCGGTTCTCCCACTGATTTGTTGTCTATAGGGATTCATCAAGGCATGACCACAACAGAGAGGTCTCTTCCTACCTTGGCTATTGACTGGTTTGTGTTTGGCTTGTGCTGGGACAAAGATGTACGTGTGTTTCTGCCATTCCTTCCCATCTTGACCTGACTTCTCATAAGGTCTCATGATGTCAGTCTTCTCAGGAGGCCCCCGGAGGGTCCTGGAGAAGGGCTAGCATGTTTGGGAGGACCCCTTCCTTTCTCTCATGTTTGAAGCTTCCAGTCCAAATCTTTGTGCTTTGGCTACATGTAAGAACTCATTAAAATCATAGCTGTTTTCTTTTCATGCTTTTTTGGGCAGCCATGTCTTTCTCTGCCTCTGCTGACAAGTCCCTTCTTCTATGTGGGAGGGGCTCATTGCCTCAGGGCCTCACCCTTCAGATAGGCTAAAAAAAACCTGTATTCTTCTTCAGGGTGTCAAGCTTTAAAAATATATTTATTTTATTTTAAAATTATGTGTCTGTGTGTCTGCGCACACAGATGCTTGAAGTGGCCAGAAGAGGGCGTCAGATCCCTCTGGTGCTGGAGTTACAGCTCTATGACCAGAATTATTCAAATACAATATACCATACGAAGATTAATATTTATTAGGGGGTTGAGTAAAGACTCACAGATACCAAGCAATCCTAGGAGATTTGGAACTTCTGCACTAGACGCTCAGCTTCCTCCCAGAGAGAGCAGGAACCAAACAGGGCACTTGGGTCAGTGTTCCTGGGTCTCAATCGATCCTGGCCACACCCCGTCAGGGGCTGCTGGATCTTCTCAGGTCATTAGGTTTCTCCAAGGTCACTAGTGCTTTCTTGGATAATATCAGCATTCCACTACATTGCTCTAAGCCTCCTTAGATATGGAAACTGGGAACCCCAACTCCTGCCCTTGGTAAACCCAATATACTCTCTTAGCCAATGAGCCATCTCTCTAGCAGCTGAAGTGTGAGGCTTTTGTTGTAAGGGTAAATGCTAAGCTCTCTTGCTGAGCAAAGCACATTATCCATCACATTTATTTAACAAACACCTGCTGAATGCCTTGCTGGGCAGCTCTGCATCCACGGAGAAGATCATAAAACACAGCCTTTGTTCTCTGTTCCCTGAGCATGGATGGAGTCTGAGGAGGGTAATCACAGCAGACTTGATGAGGTAGGTAGTTTTGGTAGTCAGGCGCCAAGTCTGTCTGAGCAGCCATGGAGACTTCACCTGGGAAGTGGAGCTTGGGCTGATATCTATCTCACAGAGGAACAGAAATGTTCAGGTTGGTAAAAGAGGTAAGCACATGCGTGCAGAGAGAATGCCTCACTTCTAGTCAGGGATGAGAGAACATCGAGGGACCCTGGCCCTCAACTCCAAATTTCTGCTTGCTGCTGGGGTTTTCTGACAATGAACCTCAAAGATCCCTGTTTCTGCAAATTCCTGGCAGAAGCAATTTCAGGGAGAATGACTCACTTCTGCTCACAGCTTCAGATGTGCACAAGTGGCAGAGCCGTTCCCATCTTGGCCAATGGGAAGCAGAAACAGGATCATAGGATGGGTTCCGTGAGATACAGACCCGAGGACACATCCCCGGTTAACCACTCACTCCTACGAGGCCTCATCTCTACTCTGAACTTCTTAATGATGCCATTGTATTATTATAAGTCCATCAGATATTAGTCTCTTGATTATGTCAGAGCCTCCGCAGTCAGCCTGTCTCTGGAAGCATCTCCATGGACACACCAGAGGTATTACTAATCTCCCAGGCACATCTTAATTCAATCAAGCTATCGTGATTGACTATCACAGTTATCTAAAATTTCTACCAGACTGCCCTCCCTACTAACATAAGCCTAGACAAGTGGGCCTCCCAGTCCCCATTGTCATTGTTCCAGATCTGTTACATACTCGCGACTCTCTGGGTCATGCTTGCTTCTCAGATTTGGTCAGATGGTTGGATCATCTGACCTTCGAACTCCCCACTTCTCATCCCCATTCAGCACCCCTGCTTGGGAGGAGGAGCTAAAGAAGGAATGAATGAATTGAATTAAACAGTGTTTCTGTATCCCCTGAGGTAACAGTGGCTGAACCACTCCTTAGCTACTGTCCCCCATGTCTGAACACACATCTGAATAAAAAAAAAAGGTCAGGTATCTGTGAGGGTCACATACAGATAGATTCTCTGGCTCTTGTATTTTTAATAGGAGTTATAGCAGTTACCACCTCCTGGAATCTTCAAGTTTGGACTTCTCTAAATGTTAACTTTTCATGAGCTGAATTATTAATCTATTCCTCTAGCACAATGACATTTTGATTGCGGCTTTCACTCTTTAAATTTTGAATGATCTCATTCTATTCGTGCCTGCCTCGGACATAGTAGAAACTGCAACCAGAGGATAAGAAATTGCTGGCTCTGCAACATCAGCTTCTACTAACTTTACAGAGCACACAGCTTCCTCTTTTGCTAAGGAAACAAGGAAGATATCTGTTTTCAAATGTGACATTCTTTCCCCTGGAAAGTGTTTTCAATGTCTTTGGGTTCTGCTTCCCACTTTTGCCTACCTCCCTGCCTCTCACAGCAGAACAATTTTCCATTTTTCTTTCCAGAACAATTTGGGATACACAGGATAGAAAGGTGCATTGAAATTCAAAACTCTATTGTTTTCTATCAGTTAAGTGTGGGAACGTTAGGGCTGACAGATAAAAATAGGATCGTTCGTGTGCGCATAGTTCAGTAATGACCCTAATGTCCAAATAAATAAAACAGCAGACACTTGCACTGATGTTTGTAGTTTTGGTTGTGGAGTTGAGGAAGAAGTAAAATCTGAAACATCTGGATGGGCAGCTTCAGAATGACCTTGCAGAGAGGCTCTAGAAGATGTGTCACAGCTGACTGTGTAAGACTTTCCCATAGGAAGCAGAGAATTTCATCTACCCAACTTTAACCAAATAGCCACATTTTTTAGATTTCCTCTGTAGAATCAAACCACCACCAAGGAATGAGGTTTCTGAGGTTATGGGTCCGTGTTGTTGACTCCTTCTACATTTGACTTCCAGGGTGTTTCTGCTGGGCTTCTATTTTTTTTTTTTTTTTTTTTTCATGATGTTGCTGCACAACGTATCTTCCCACAGCCCTCCTGGCAGACCTCTATTCCCTGGCTATGGCTCAGCACCCTGTTCTCTCCTTACCTGATAGAATGCAGTGAGCCATTAGAAGGATCTTTCAGATGGGGTCTGAAAATAAAAGTAACACTTAGCAAGTGGATACACAAAGCCGTTTGCATCTTTATCAGCAATGCACATTTAATGAACGTTTGTGGAATCCCTATTGTGTCAATTACTTTTCTTGTCACTGTTACAAAATACCTGCCACAACAACCTAGAGAAATACTATATTTTGGCTCATGGTTTTGGAGATTTCCATCCACGGCCCTTGCTTCTCTTGTTCCTTTGATTCTGCCTCCAGAGTGAGGCAGAATATTGTGGCAGTGTGACTGTGAAGAGGAGTCTGATCACTTCATGGCAGACAGAAGCAGAAAAGGGAACTAACCGGGAAGCCACATAGGCAGGGGCCAGGGCAAGGTTCCCCTAGGGACCTACTTCCTTCATAGGGAACTACATCTTTCATAGTTCACAACTTTCAATTTTTAAACCTGTTCAAATTTAGAATCCATCAATGGAATAAAGCACTCATTAGGCCAGAGCCCCCATGATTGGCTGTTTCTGAAAATGTGCTCATAGGTACACCTTTACAAACCTTAACCTAGTCAGCCTGACAGTGAAGGTTAATGTTCACACCTACCATGGATGGAGAAGTTGTAGAAAGTCTTGTAAGCCACAGTGCAGCGTGTTAAATATTATTCAGAAGGAGAAAATGCTTGGGAACCTCAGGGACTTCCCTCCTGGGACATCATGGAAAGAGTGGTGTCTGGGGAAGACCCAGGTTTGGAGAAGTCTGCGGATGGTGTGACTCACATGGCCTCTTAATGAAAAACAAAAACAAGAGACCCTGATCCTAATGCTCATGTGAATTCACTGCTAATACCTTACCCTAATCTTAGTAGAGGCAAGTGAAAAGGTGGAGCGTAAGTCTCATTGCCTTTGCAGTAAATATACCCCTGGAGGAGATGACATTTAAGTGGGCATCCAAGGTTGTCAGATAGAAAAAGAGAGAATTATCTTACTTGGCAAAACTATTAGTATTTACAGATGACAAAGGCACAAAAATAGTGCATATCACAGTGCTAATTACATGGAAGCCAAAGAGTAGAGATGTCACAGACATCATCAAGATATCATTTATGTTACAGGGATATAATAGGACAGGGATTCTGATTATATTCTGTTATCATGCTCCACTTTACCAAGGAGCAACATGAGCAAACTTGTTTAAATGAACGTCCTTGAATAGAATGAAGAATTTCTTTCCTATGGAAGTGCCTGAACACCTTGGTGACAGACAGTTACTAAGTCAGGAACTGCTGAGTTGATGCTTTAGTGAACAAATTAGGTCTGTAGATTTCAACATCAGAACAGGCTGACATTGTGTAGGGCATTGATAAGCCATAGAGAGCCACTGTGGTACTCTCAATGAAAATGACTCATAATGTTTGAATGCTTGGTTTCTACCTGGTGGAACTGTTTGGGAAGGATTAGGAGGTGTGGCCATGTTGGAGGAGGTGTGTCACTGGGGTTGGGCTCTAAGGTTTCAAAAGGTCACACCAGGCTCTCTGTCTTTGTATCTGAGCTGTAAGCAAGCCTCCAGTCAAATGTTTCCTTTATAAGTTGCTTTGATCATATTTTCTCTTCATAGCAATAGGACAGTGACTAGGACAGCCATACCACACCCTGTTTGTGGCATATCCACCGGGGGCTCCCAAGACAGACCCTTTGTCTCTGCCTGGTGCCATCTCTCTCCTTGGAGCCATGATTAAATATTCACTCACCCAATTTTTGCAACACTACTAAACACAAGTATCACAGTTAATGCATATCAAATATAAATGATATATAAATGTTAACTATTCATTTTAACTCGTGCATAGATAAGTATATTATTGTCTGTTATTATGTGTATGTATTATTGAAGAAAAACAGAAGCAAATTTTGCTTTGAACTTTAGAGATCTTTTTTTTTTTTTTTTTTTTTTTTTTTTTTTTTTTTTTTTTTTTTTTTTTTTTTTTTTTTTTTTTTTTTTTTTTTTTTTTTTTTTTTTTTTTTTTTTTTTTTTTTTTTTTTTTTTTTTTTTTTTTTTTTTTTTTTTTTTTTTTTTAAAAACTTTATTTATTTATTTATTTGCCTTGGTGTTTTGCCTGGAACTGGAACTACAGACAGTTGTTAGCTGCCATGTGGGTGCTGGGAATCGAACCCGGGTCCTCTGGAAGAGCAGACGGTGCTCTTAACCGCTGAGCCATCTCTCCAGCCCCCAACTTTAGAGATCTTAAGAACTCTGCTCTGGATATTTCCATGACACTCACTATTTCCAAGGACCTTCCATTTTCATTTTATGAGGGTTTCAGCCAAGTTTTGGCTAATTGCAGCTCAAAATTATTAGGTGGAAAATTCCAGGAGTAAATAAGTCAAAAGTTCAAAACCTTTATTACAGCAGAATTGTACAACTATTACAACTATTTTATTACTTATTATTTTAATCTCCTGTGCTCGATGAATAAACAAACTTGGCCACAGTGTGACTGGGATACAGCAGGAAACTACTGTGAGTGTCTGAAGTTGCAGGCATACCTGGAGTGCTGGAGTGTGTCCTGGAGGATAAAGTCACTGTGGTACATTTGCCATGATCAGACATCTAGGAAGAGGTTTCAGGAAGGGCCAGTTAGGGAGTTACCCTCAGTACTGCATGAATGCAGAAGGTGCATTTTCACCTCTGCACTGATCTCCTTCAACATGAAACTGGTTTGTAGGATCCGTGGTTGACTTTCCTTCATCCCTTTTCAGATTCTGACATCACAGGTCTGGTTTCTTCACTCTGACTCCACAGAACAGAGCAGTGTCCTTTTTAGAGCTTTGGGAGATAGCCTTGCCTGGATGCCATCCTCAGCCAGGTTTCTACTGCCTTCTGCTCCTGCTAGGGTGGCAGCCAGAGGTGACCCTCAGTTCTTCAGAGTGGCTTAGACAGATGCCTTGTGAGTTTGCTGGATCCTTCCTCTGTCCAGCAGGAGCGCTCCAATGAACCTGTCAGTTTTTGTAGCCAAGCTGCATGTGGGCCACTCCCTTAGCATATATACATACATACATATATATATATATATGTGCATATATGCTATCTTCAAGGGTAGAGCCTTTTGAATAGACTCCTCTGACTCTGGGCAGGTGGCCAGCACATCACAACACAATAAGGAGTATTTGGCAATTTCCTTCTGCTGAGTCAGCAGAGGCTGGATTGATGAAAAGTCTGTCTTCCTTTTTAGGGACCAGTGTTTGACTTGGTCTCTCAACACTGACTCTGTATGTATTTTTAGTGTGGGAGGGTCAAAAGCAGAGGTTTCTAATTCTTTCTTTCTCTTCTTCCCTTCTCTTTCTAGCCATACTCCTTGTCAACTTCCTCCTCTGTCTGTCTGTCTAGCCACACCTCCCCTCCCTCTGTGTGTGTGTACGTGTTGTTTTGAGACAGAATCTTACTGTATACAACTAAGGTAGCCTTGAATTCATGATTCATTGTGAGTCTCCTGCCTCAGCCTCCTAAGTGCCGGACACCATGTCCAGCTCTCAAATTTCTACAGCTAAAATAATGATAGAATAAACTTGAGTCTGTGGTTACATTGTGGCGTAAAGGTCTACAGTTTTGATTTCACCTTGGAGTCTTCCTGTCCATCCTGACCCTTTGGTCAACCTCTGAGTGTCCATCTTCTTTGATGTTTTTATCTATGCCACAGATGAGCCTTACTGTCCCCTGACTTCCGTATGCCAGTGACCTTCATGTTTACAGTCTCCAGCTGCCTCTTTGTTATGTATTGTATTCTCTACTGTTTCATCACCCTGAAGGGTGATGTTCTGTCTCTGAATAGTTTACTCAGCTTATTTTCAGAAGCTAGTGGGATGTCTGTGCTTGAATACCAGGTGATTGGTTCCAGTGTCCACTCTATGCCACGCAGAGCCGTGACATCTAGCTCAGACATGTGGAAGAGATGCATGAGCCTGTGAGAACTTTCCTCACAGAAATTCATCATCTTACTTCTTCCTGTCTGCTGTGTGGCATAAAGGTATGGTGAGCCATGAGCTAAGAGCTCTCCCATTGAGGCTGGAAGCTACAGTACAGGGGACGTGGGATTCTTCTGCTCACAAAGTTCCACCATAGTCCGCACCCTCAAGTATCCATGAAGAAGAGATTTGCTATACTGAACACTCGGTGGTTCTTCAGTTTTCTACCCTCACAGCCAATCTCAGCCCCATTGTTTACAGCCTCATCCTGTGCTGAATTTCCTTTCCCCATTGTTTGTGTGGACCTCATGTCTGATGCTTCCAGATTTTCTCTGGGTATGGGTTCCCTCTTTGCCCAACCTCCAGGGGCCCTGCAACACTCATCATGAAGTGACTCAGAGCTCCCCAGGGAGCACAGAACCTGCTTTGCTATCCAGTCCTGTGTCTGTGTGTGGAGGAACATTTGCAGATGGGATCCCCAGGGGAGGCATCACTTCTGTCTGCCACAGCCACGGCACAGAGGATCAATTTGCCAGGATTGCTGAGTGAAGGAAGAGCTGGGGAAGCAGGCAGACCCCTCGGCTCCAGGAAGTCAAAGAAGGGACTGCAGCTTTCTACCGTGCCTTGCAGAGTCCTGGAAAGGTACTCACTGGACAGAGGAGCCTCTTTTAGGCGTTCACTAGCAAAAGGATGGGTGGGTCAGAGCCAAGTACAAGCAGAAATATTGCAGAGGAAGCAATGGACCCCCTGGGCTTGCTCTGCCCAGTCACACCCACCAGGACTCAGTATAACCTCCCTATCAGCAGTGCCAGAGTGTCAATCATTTATCAATTCTGGTATGGATGCTGCACTACAGGACTCTTGAATTTTGATGTAAGCCCCCCAAATCTTCACAGATGTTCTGGATATCATCATAAAATTCAGCATGAAGGAGCCAACTATAGGAAAAAATTAATGAGAAGGGTAGACCTGTAGGAGTCAAGCATGTCACCATCCCGGAGTGAACCAAACTAGTCAGTAAATATCCCTGAGAAAATAATGTCATCTTCTTGGAGTCACTTTTGTATGTCACTCTGAGATATAGCAAAAGGGGACTGTCTTATTTGGGACTTTCATTGCTGTGAAGAGACAGCATGACCATGGCAACTATTATTAAAAAAAAACAACAACAACATGTAATTTGGATGGCTTGTTTACAGTTTCAGAGATTCAGTCCATTATCATGATGGGGAGCATGGTGGTGTACAGGCAGACATGGTGCTGGAGTAGTAGTTGAGAATCCTACAGCTTGTAGGCAGTAGAAAACTGGCTGACAGCCACAGTGAAGGAAGCTTGAGCAAAAGAGACATTAAACCAGTCCCCACGGCGACACACTTCCTCCAGCGAGGCCATCTCACCTAGCCTAGCCCCAAGGTCCAGACTCACAGTCCCTTAGTCCCAAAGAATCACACAGAGGCTCATATTAATTACAAGCTGTTTGGTCTATGGCTCAGGCTTATTACTTGCTAACTCTTATACTTTAAGTTAACCCATATTTCTACTTATGTTTAGCCACATGAGTTGGTACCTTTTTACTCAGTGCAGCATTCTTATCCTGCTTCCTCTGCATCTCACTGTCATCTCTTTTCCGATTCCCAGAATTCTCCTAGTCTGGTTGCCCCACCTCTAACTTCCTGTCTAGCTACTTGACCAATCAGCATTTCATTAAACCAATAGGAGTGACAAATATTTACAGTGTACATGAGCATGGCCCCACAGCACCACACATACTAATAGTGCCACTCCCTTTGGGGGCCAATTTCTTTCAAACCATCACACAGACTTAGGACTTTTCTCCCATGGGACTACAGAATTTTTAAAGACAGAAATGCAGCCATGCCTATGTCCTCTAGAGTGTGAGAGATAGTTAGCAGGTATTTGTTCATTGGCTACATGAAAGAATCTTGACTACTGACTGAACACTGAAAACTGGTTCCATAATAAGAGATTAAATGAGTGACTGAAGAAACTGCACAAGTGTGGAGTGAGTACACGATTCTCAGGAAGAGTCAGGGACTGTGTGGTTAGAAGCTGGAAGGGAAGTGGCCTTAGTTGAATGTGGGTTCTGGGTAAATTATGTCTTCTCTAATAGGACATTATTAGAGGCTCACATGGGCTGCTTCTCTGGTTCACTCTCACACTAAGTACACATGAGACCATGGCTCCTTCCCTGGAGATCTTGGTTCCACTGTACTCTGAAGCTATGTTGGCAGAGGCAGCAGCCAGCCACATCTGATTGGTGTGGGAAATCCAGTTGGCTAGAGGGACTCTCTCATGAATGGTCCCCTGAGGTCTTAAGTCTAAAAAAGAATCTCTGATGGCTTGAACCAGTGTCTGAATGGTCTTCTCTGGTGGATAGCTCACAACAGAACCACTGCACACTCTGGCTGACTGGATGTCTTCACAGATCCACTACTGTGCTGGGCCATAGCTCAAGGCCATGTCAACAGAGCTTGCAACTACATGTGTGCTGGCATTTTCAAATTATATCACAAAACTCCCAGTGAGAGTGGACCCTGTAGCAAATGACTACTTGTGCAGTTTAGGGATTGGTGACAAAGTTGTACGCAATGTAAGAACAAACTTGCTTTTTTTCAGATTCTTGCCATGTTCCTAGGCCACAGCATACCACCCAGCACAGGATGGAGCCGAAGTATTTGCCGAATGGTTGATTACAGGGCTACTGTAGCCCCAGGTGTAGGTATCAATTCCCATGGACTCTGTCCATGGCCCCTTAGACCCACCACCTTAACAGAATGATAAAACAAAATTCAGTGTCTTGTCACAAGATGTCATCACTGAGCCCCCAGAGTCCTCACCTTCATACACACACACACACCCCAGCTCCCCTTTCCCAGCCATTCTGCATATCTAAGCTGCTGTGAGGATCCATATGTGAGCAAGATCATGTGAGTTTTGTCTTTCTGTGCCTAGATACTTTTGCTTAGTTTGAAGTTTCCCCAGGTTGATCCATGCTGCCAAAAGAGAAAGGAGATAGGATACATGCTGCCTCCCACCCGTCTTCCTTACATTGCAATGCACTCCCCCATGCTAAAACAAACAAAACACATTGGAAATAAGAGTCCTGGGCACATCTGGCAGTTTAGAGAGGGTCTGCTGCATTTGTGAGAGCTCTGTTTGGTTCATGGAACTCCCTGAGCCTTAAGAGCTCAGAGTTCAGTGTGCCTGCAGAGACATGGTTCATCAGTTCACAGTTCCCGAGTGGGTGGTTAACCACTTCACATTTCTTTCCCTGACTGTGATACAGAATTATGCTGGTGGAAGCTGGAAATAGAAACCAACCTCTACTGGCCAGTGTGCCTGCTGGGGCTGCCACCTGCCCTGAGAGGCACCCAGCACTTCTGCCAGGAGAAGGCTGATAAATCATTTTGAATGCTGAAGCCAAGGTTGGGGTTCTGACGCACATGCCTCGTCGCTGCAGTTTATCTCCCACTTAATGCAGGATTTAAACCCCATTTTACCTTTGCTGAAATTCCAGGGTAATGTAATAATCAGTTTACTGCTGTTGCTGCTCAGAAGGCTGACGTCCACATCTGTGTTGCTAGGCAACAAGATGCTCCTCTTCCTGTGCATCACTGGGTGGCTCAGAGCATCACTGACTTCCCTGCCAGAAGCATCTTTGACACTAATGCTGCACTGAGGAGCCTCCAGCTGGTTGTCTTGCATTGACCAGCTGGGATGTGCTAGGCTGTCTGTCTGATCTCATGGACAAGAGAGTTAACATGGATGAAACTGGTCCTTGGCTACTCTATGGGACACTGGTGTCCTCAGTATAGGGCACCGAATTTCATTTCTAAATGAGATGCTTGGTTCTGACTCCTCCTCTAAGTGGGTCAGGGTAATTTTAGACAAGACTTTTTGAGACTCTAAGAATTCAATTCAACTTGAAATTGACTTGTAAGGACATTATGTACTCATGGGAAGATATTCTCACCTTGTCATTTTGAGCTCTTATGCTAACTAGCTATGGTCTGGGAATGACCTCCTTCAAGTTCTCGGTGGTGCCAATAAGGTGAAAAGTGGCTGATGCAGCCCCTTCCAGGCCAGGAGATTGGAACCACTTCCGGGGCAGAAATCCAAGCCCTCCGTGTCCTGAAATATCAGAACTGCCAGCGCAGGTGGTAAGCCTGCCAACCCCACAGCACATCCTTTACCCCTGCAGGGGAAATTCTGCTTCAGCAAGGCTGTGGGGGCTCCTGAATTCCCATATGGAAACTGTTCAAGGGATTCATTCTAATTGAATAGAGGTTAGGAAAGGTCTGGAAATAGATGGTTGTCTCACTTTACATAGCAGCAAAAAGCCAATATTCAGACCCAAATACAGGAGATATGGGATGAGAGGCAAGGGGCTCAACCCTTGGTTTCCGGGGCTGGGTCCACCTAGCCATAATCAGTGGCATTCTCCTTCTCAAAACCAGGGTTTTAGCTTTGACACCTGGTAGAGTGAGGGGTTCTCCTGGGGGACAGACTGATGACCAGTGTTAGTGATGGACACATGTTTTAAGTAAATGAAAAAAAGCTATGGCTCTGTTGAGGGTGCAGGATGCCTTGTCTTGTCTCAGGGTTACACACTCCTTTTCACATGCTCAGTCAGGGTGCCTGCTTTTAAGGCAGGTGCTGCAGTTGGGGTCTGTAGGGTCATTGCTAGCATGTGGTATAGTGAGAGATGGTGGGACCTTTTTTTGGAGGCGAGACCCAGCGGGAAGCAGTCAGGGTACTGGGGCTGAACTCTGGAAGGAGCAATAGGACCCAGGTCCTTCTTACCAGCCACAGTGTAGGCAAGGATGCAGGATGTAAGATCAGGATTCAGGCAATCCTGGAGGGAATTTTCTGAATTAATGACTAATATGGAAGGGCTTAGCCCATTGTGGGTGGTGCCATCCCCAGGCTGGTGGTCCTAGTGCCAACCTCCCATTCCACACTCATGGTTGGCTAACTCAGTAATAAGGTCAGTACCACATTATCTGTCCCACTCTGAACAAAGGATCTGAAAATTCCCTTATCAAAGTCAAACAAGACAATTAAAAAACACACACACACACACAAAAAATACCTCTTTTGTTGCTTTAAATTCTCTTCCCTTTTTTTGATAACACCAAGTGGTATTTGTGTGTATGTTGTGGCAACTCTACCTTCCGTTTTTTGGTGGTCAGTTATACTGCATTGTTGACCAATCCCAAGTCTCAGTGGTCTAATGGAAACTCATGTTCCATTTCTAAGGTGAATCTGGGGATGGAGAGCAGGCAATGAGGGACACAGGCTGGTGTGGCATTTGCACAATTGTTTGGGCAGAATAAGGAACCTATTTAGTGCCGGCTCTTTCATTTTCCAGCACTGGGAGAATCCTGTGACATGCGTCTCCTGGATCCAACATGGCGCATGTAATCATAAACACACAGCAGCATTGTGGCTTCCCTCACAAGACCTGCACACTCATGAAACAAGACACAACAGTAAGGGAGGGACTAGCTGAGAAGGGGTCTGTCAGAGTGGGTAGGGGTAAGATAGAGTAACACGGTAAGAATGTTCACAGAGATATGTTCCATACATATATGAAATCGTCAAGGTTACAATAATTTTTAAATGTCCAGCATAAACTGACACATTCAGTATTGCTAACATCACTTTAGCCAAGAGCTGGACCTACTTTAAAAGGAAGAGTGACTTAAATCTGGCTCAGAGGGAAGGAAGAGAATATTTATGAACAGCTGTAATGACAAACACAACAAAATTAATATGTAGATATGATTTTTGTTAGCACTGCCCTGAGAGCCTTGGCAGCTGTCCATAGGGTATAACTCACAGGGATCCAGCAGTGGACTGTGTGCCTGGGTCACTAGCTCACTCTGACAGTGAACTGAGGTCAGCACAGACTGATGTAAGGACAGTCTCATGGGGATAAATGAAAAGTGACTCCTTCGCACAAAGCCAGACCAAGCATGTGCCAAGAGGGAGTGAAAGTGTCCTGCCCGTAGGCCATTGCATACTGCCAGACACTCTAATAGATGGCAGGGTCCCCGTGTCATCATGGTGACCTTCATTTCCCGATTCCAGTTTTCTTTACAGTAAAGCTTATGGGGAATCAAATTTGGTTAAAACAATAACAAAGCAACCAACCAAACAACAAAACCCAAACACTTGTCCAACAATCAAAAATAATTGACAATCATTTTGAACCTATCTTGAAAAAAATCCTAGAGAAGCATAATATTTTTTTTTCTTTCTTTCCTCTTCCTGCCTACCTGGAGAAGCCTTCTGTATTCTTCAAGACTCTTGGCAAACAGTGTGAGGTCCTTCCACACCGCCTCCTAGACAGAACCAGTCCCTTTAGACACTCGCTCTACGCTTCCCTATGCTCTTACAGCACTCATCATGCTGTACTACACCTTGCTTTTTACCTAATCATTTATTTAACCAGCATCACCTGTCCAATCCTTGTGACCTGCCCAGGAGGCTACTGTTGCTATTTCTTCCTGGCACATGAGATACCCAGCCTCAGAGGAGCAGGTACTTTTGGTTCAGGAAAAAAACACAGAGACTGGCATTGACCCAGATACATATACTTTCTTGACCAGATCATGAGCCTTGGAAAAGAGGTGGCCGTCATGAGCTTAGAATTCTCAAAGGTCTGGCTCAGGACTTGGCATTGGGAAGGGCTGTTAAGTAAACAGACCTGGTGATGTACTGTGCACACTGGTCTTGGTTGTCAAGTTGACTATATCTGGAATTAACTAAAACCCAAGCAACTGGACATGGAGTAAGGCATTTTGATTTGAGTGGGCAAGACTCACCCTAGATCTGGACCACACCTTCTGGTGGCAGCCCACACTAGGACACGGAAGAAGGAAGCTTTCTCCTTTTGACTGCTTGTCCTCACTCTTTCATGGTAAAGCCTGTCAATCCTGTTGCCAGGGCATCCCTTTGAGGGGATTAGAAGCTATTTCTTTAGAACCTAATTCTTTGGGATTCCAATGCAGACTGAAGACCAGCAGTTCTCTAGGAATCCTCCAGGACTCCAGCTCCAGACTGGGCCAGCTGAGACATTCGGCTTTGTGAACTGAACAACTACTGCATTTTTGTCCTTTTTAATGTAAAACAATCTTTGTTAGATTGCCTGGGTCACAGCCTATAAGCCACTCAATTGTATATATACACAAATAAATCATAGATATGCATATACATATGCATTCTATCATTCTTTCCCTTTAGAGAAGCCTGCCTAATCCATGGACCATCACTTGGTCAGCCTTCCCCATCTCTCACTGCATGTCCTGTACAGATCCACTTCACATACATCTCTCACTGCATGTCCCATATAGATCCACTTCACATATTACTTTGATCTCATTGAGATTATTTGGGAGCATATCCTAAGTGAAATAACTCAAGACACAAAAGCAGTCTTGTCGAGACAAATTCCTTTCTCCAGAAATTTGAAACTCAGAATTACTATAGGCATTAGGTGTACCCTACTTACTATTACACTCTTATTTTATTCACTGTTTTTATTTTAATCAATCTGAAAAATGTATTTTAAGGGAGAGAGGTTAGCTGGGTTTGGCTTGTGAACCTGGAGTCACTGATGAATGTAACTTCATTCCAGGACCACAATGGGGATGCTGAGGTTTGTGTGTTTTTATGGGGCCTCACTGAGAGTTAGTAGCTTGCTAGGAAATCAGGGAACGTCAGTCTTGGGATAGGCTGCCCCAATCTCATGGGAACTGGGCTAGGAAAATAAGGCAAGGATCCCTTTGTTACCAGTTCATTCAGATTGTGATGCAGCATTGACCATTATAGCTGTCTCCAACTTCCCTATATCTGGAGACCTCAGTTATTCCCCCACAGAACAGAACAAACAACAGATACTTACTTTTGCTAAGTTACAAATTTCAATAATAGCTTACAAGTGCCTAACCTTAAAGAAACATAATACAGAAGGCCTGAGAACCTAGCTTCATGAGCTTGTGTGATGGGGGAAGGGCTTAGAAAGGAACATCTTAGGAAGGTCACCAGGATCGGAGGCAGCAGAAGAATAAGGGTTTTAATTGAGCAACTAGGTTTGGCTCTTGGGTACCTAGTCAGTATGTGCATTTATCTCAGCAGACCCCACTGCGACTCCTGGGTCCCTAGTCAGTGTGCATTCTCCTCAGCAGACCCCACTGTGACTCCTGGGTCCCTAGTCAGTGTGTGCATTCTCCTCAGCAGACCCCACTGTGACTCCTGGGTCCCTAGTCAGTGTGTGCATTCTCCTCAGCAGACCCCACTGTGACTCCTGGGTCCCTAGTCAGTGTGTGCATTCTCCTCAGCAGACCCCACTGCCATGTTCATTTGTAACCTTGACTATAGCAACTGCAGAAACCCTGCCTAAGCCACCCCGCCTTAGTACCACAGTCTTGGGCCAGAAGCCTCTACCTTCTTCTCTTATGCTTACAACATTCTAAAACTCTTTTGCTTATTATCTGCCAGTGCCTTTGTTTCCCATCCAGAGTACCCTAACCTGTTGTGGAATATTTAACTAGGTAAAGAGTGTTACACTTGTTTATGCTGCAGAATATTACTTTAACTGAGTAAAGGTATGTTACTGTTAGTGGGATTATGATGGTACGTTGTAAATATTTGTCCCTTCTACTGGTTTAATAATAAACTGATTGGCCAGAGGCAAACAGGAAGTGTGGGCGGGGATACCAGACTAAGAAAACTCAGCAAACATCTCAGAGCAGAACAGAGATGCTGCAGAGATGCCAGGAGACATAGAGGAAAGAAATTGAAATGCTGCTGAGAAAAGGTACCAAGCCATATGGTTGAACAAGATAAGAATCATAGGTTAAAATGAAGGAGTTAGCAAGTTATATGCCTGGGCCCTACACCAATCAGCATAAAATTAATGTAAGGGTCTGTGTGCCTCTGTGGGACCGTAGAAGTGGTGGTCTGCTAATCTTTGGGTCTGCAGGTCTGGGCCACAGGGCTAGACTGGAAAATCCAGGCCAGAAACCATATACAACATGTTACATTTACTTATACTGCATTTGTTTAAGATGTAAGGATATGTGATATGTTTGTTACATTGTTTCACCTTACCTACCTAAGGCATCTGATTGGTCTAATAAAGAGCTGGATAGCCAATAACTAGGAAGAGAAAGAATAGGCAGGGCTGGTAGGCAGAGAGAATCGATAGGAGAAATCTAGGCTCGGGAGAGGAAGAACAAGAGAAGAAGAGAAAGAGGGAAATGTCCAGGGTCAGAAGCCAGACAGCCACCAGCCAGACACAGAAACGGTGAAAGTACAAAGCCCTGAGTCAAAAGGTAGATGAAGAGAAACAGGTTAAGTTAAAAGAACTAGCCAGAAACAAGCCTCAGCTAAGCTGAGCATTCAAAACTACTAAGAAGTCTCTGTGTCATGATTTGGAAGCTGATTAGTGCCCAAAAGAAAAAGCCTGATACACTAACCCTTCCCTGTGGACCCCCAGGTCTCTCTATGCCCCCCAGTTTTTCTTCTGTCTCTCCTCAGAGCCTGTCACTCCTTCCTCCAGCCAAAAACATGGAGCTCATCCCGCCTTCCCACAACTTTGGTCATGCTCTTCCCTGCCTAGTGATAACATTTCTTGTTTATACCCCTATACACACACACACACACACCTGTGCCTGGGGAAGCCAGGGTTGTGTGGGGTCATGTACCAGCTCCCCTCAATAAAATTATTTATTCCTTTTTCTTTAGTAATAGCCTTGAGCCATTCTCCTTCCCTAAAGTCTGAAACCCAGAGAGCACGTGGTTTCATTTGCAACCCAGCAGTCCTAGTGAACCTCTGCTCACTTGTCCCAGATCCTTGCTTGTCCTTGGTCTCAGATGTCATTTAATACCATGATAAAACAATAGAGCTCTGCCAGCTTGGTGAAGAGTGTGTTTTGCTTATGTATTTTATTTTAGAGATTTGAAAACAGCTTTTCTTGTTTAGCTTGAAATTGTTGGAGTCACTGATTCCTTCTGGGGACCTCTGACAAGGGACTGATGGATGATCTTGTAATAGTGGGCCATAAACTCCACCGTTACCCCAAGTATCATTAAGTTCATGTACACTGATTTCTTCATCTTTTACCTCCAGCCCTCCACCCCTCCCATACCACCTGATCCTGCACTGCACACTAGGAAGGCAGACAGACTTAAGCCCAAGAACTTCTCAGTCTGTTTGGCTGCCCCATTTGGTACCAGCTGCCAAGCAACCTTGCCTGTTAACTCTGCATCACCAGAACACAGGCTCCATAAGCCTGAGGGGCTAATCTACCTGTCTCCACTGCTTACAACTCTGCACGTGGAATTTTGCGTGCAGCAGGCACACCTACAAACCTTAATCCTTACACCATCCTAGCGAAGCAGGTATTATTGCTGCTAGTTTTTAACTGAGCCTTAGAAAAGTACCCTGATGCTGCATGTGTTTAAACCAGAATTTGGTCCCAGGTCTTTGGTTTTTAGTGCCATATGGATTTTGGGACTCTAAGTGCTTTTAAATATGTAGTGGCCTCAATTTTATTAAAATAGCTTATCTGTGACTAAGCATGTTTTCTGGCTATACAAGACTCCATAGTACACTGTGTTCAGAGAGAGTTGCTAAAAGGCCGATATGTAATCAAAGACAACCATGATGAATATAATAAGAATGGGGGCCATGTGCAACAAGGAAGTTTTAGGATTCCAAAATGCCTGGTCCTGTCTTCAAAACAAAACAGTGAAGTCCTGCTATTTGTACAACATGGACGAACCCTGAAAATTCTATGCTAAGTGAAAAAATCCAGACACAGAAGGCCACACAGTCTACAAAATACCCACCTACGTGAAATTTCCTAAGTAAGCAAGACCTTGGAAAATAAAAGTAGATTCATGTATGCAAGAAATGGGGTGCAATTGATGCATCTGGGGTTTTGTGGAGTGTCTGCAAGATGTGTAGTTAGCAAAATATTGTATGTTTACTACCATTGAAATATACCTTTTAAAATGCTGGGTGTGGTGGCACTCCCCTTCAATCTCAGCACTCAGGAGACAGAGGTAGGCAGATCTCTTGAGTTCTAGGCTAATCTGGTCTTCATAGTGAGTTCCAGGACAGCCAGAGATATATAGCATCTCAAAAACAAACAAAAGGGTTAAAATGATAAAAGTTATGTTTTACCATAACTTTAAAAACAACATATTAGAAAATAGAAACAAGCGGTTATACTTTCCAGTTGCTTTTAGAAAACATGAACATGTATAATAACTGCCAAGTTTGGTAAAGTCTAGAGCTCCAATAATGATATAAAGGCTGAGTAACACTGTGTGGTGTTTGGGACTTTTGCTAAGACTTAGAATGTAGAGCCATGTGAGGTGGCACACACCTGTAATCTCAGCACTGGGGAGGCTAAGTCAGGAGGACTGAGCTCAAGGCCAGGTGCGCTACATGGAAAGATGTTCTTACAAAATTCAGAGGGAATACAAAAGTACATTTCAGGGGCTCTTGCCACAGTGGGTGGGGCTGGGTGTGCTGATTTGCTTGATACAGGGATCGTTATATTGTGCATACCAAAACATTAAATATATTCCATAAAAATTTAAGAAACTAAGCGTCTGTAAACTTCTGTTTTGTAGAAAAGGGTAAAAAAAATAGAATTATATGCACAGATATAAAAACTAGATGCATACTGTTAAGAACCTTATCATAGCATGTTATCTCCTGGAACAAAAATAGAGGGCCCAGCATATAGCTCCTACCCTTCCTTTGACTGTGGTTGGTCAAGGTCTCCAAGCGGCTGGAGCTGCCACTCCCTATTGCATAGGGCATGCTGATGGGTGAGTCTTGCCTCCTGGGTCTCAGGAATCTGTCACATCTTTCTTTAGGACATGAAAACAGCTGGTACATGAATGGTGGCTGGTGGAGATGCTTCCCCTGGCCCTTCCCTGAAGACAGCTGCTCTGCCTTTGTGGCCAACCCTAAACCCGCAGAACTGCCTTAAGATCCATCTGGATGGACCAGTGGAAAATGATTTCATCCTAACTGTCTTGACTTTCAATGCCTGAATGGTTCCATAATAGACCTAAGTATTTGGAGATTCCAGATGGCTTTCTTCATGAAAGGTCTGCAACCAGCCAGCTGTCTGATGAGGCTGTGCTTATTAAAATTTCCTCATCTACAATGAAATGGTGCTTTTATTGTCTGCACCAACCCAAACCCAGCTGTGCCTGGGAAGTTTACCTCTTCCAACCAGGTAGCACGATCCTGGCGCTAGAGCTTGTTCCTCCAACTTTGTTCTGTAGCAGCACACACCCTGCATTGCCTTCCAGGTACCTCTTTCTCTATTTGAACAGCTCACTGACTCCTTTACAGAGCCAGCCTGTCACCATGGTTGGCTGAGGCGGCTTAGGAATATCACATGTTGTGTTATAAGGACCATCAAGTTTGAGCTTTTTAGAAACTATCTAGAAACCCCCAAAGTAACAGGAGTGCTGGGGATCATCACCACCAATACTTAGGATGCTTGTCTGAGGGTAAGGATTCAGAGGATGTACAGTTGGAGACAGTAGTCCTGACACATGCTGTGACACTCAGCTCATCGCTGGCTCTGACTGAAAGAATGCTGATGTGCACCTGTCGGTGTCTCTTTCTGTCTCTAAGGCTAAAGGCTTGATCCCAAGGCTTCAAACACCCCAGGAACATTCTGATGTGGAGCCATGTAGCAGCTCACAGAAAACAGCTACCTGTTGATAAGTTGTCTGTGACTATCTCTATGATGGGCATGTGAAATTTTTATTTTCTGCATTAAAAAAGCTTAATTGTGGTTAAAACAAAACAGAATACCAAAACAAAAAACAAAACTTACCATGTTAGCTTTTAAGTGTTAACTCAGTGGCATCAAGTTTATTTTCAGTTGGACAATATTACCATTATTAAGCACTTCCAGAAATCCTTTCTGCATCCTAAACTGAAACCCCATCACCATTTCATGCCAACTCCCATCTCTCCTGCCTTCAATCCCTCAGTAACCACTAATTTAATTTCTCTGTGAATGATGCACTAGTATCGCATGAATGTGAATTACACACTTATTGGTATGTGACTTACTTCATTTCCTAGTCTTCAAGGCTACCCACATTGAAGAATGCACCACAATGTCCTCTTTCTTGCTATTAGCTAGTATTTCACTGTGAATATACATTTGGTTTCTCACGTGGACATGTGTGCCATTTTTCTTTTGTGGCTGTTATAAATATGCTGCTGTGAAAAGCAGTGTAAAGGTATCTATAAGTCTTATTCCAACTTAGAAGCTTCGTGTATCCGCCACAGAATAGCTGGCTATGTAGTAACTCTGTGACTGAGGGCTAAGGGGACCGTTATGCCATCTCCCACGGTGGCTGCATGCATCACTTAGCTTCTCCACCAGCATGCCATGAAGGTTCCAGCTGCCCCATTTCCTCACCAACACTTGTCTTTGGAAAACTATTTAAAGGAGGAACCGTGTCACCCTGGGAAGAGGCTTTATTACCTCATCTTTATAAGAAGAAAACCATTGGGCTGATGAAACATCAAAGCCAGAAGCTCTGGCCTTTTAAATAGTTCTGTGCATCGCAGCAGCGCCTTTGTAACTCCACCCCCACACCACCCCAATATCAAAATGCTGGGCTTCAGTGGAGAGCTGCGAACTACTTACTCCCTTTTCTGATTAGAATGGGACACACTGAGTACATATACTTCTGGGTGGCCATGGCCCTTCCCAGCTACAGCATCTGTGGTGAGAATAAAGCCATTTATTTTCCAGGATCCTCAGAGTCCAGACAAGCTACAGTACTGTCTCACCAATGTGCAGTCCCAGGAGCTATGTGACCAGCCTCTTTTTTTACGTCCCCTTTCCCTGCACTCTGCCACCTATTAAAAAACAAAACAAAACAAAACAAAAACAAACCTGAAAAAGCTTTCCATTTAGAGCTGAAGAGGACAAAGAGGAAGAAGGAGGCAGTAAACTGTGACACCCAAGACCTTGTTTCTTCCTTGTAAGGGCTTTATTTCTCTATCGTCATGGTCTCAGACAGACTCTGAGGCACCATCATTTGTCTCAATTTGGCATCCTCAGAATTTTTGGTAGTGCTTTTCCTTAAACAAGAAAATGCTGAGTGAGCTTTGTACACTGCCAGTTAATGTTTTAACAATAATTTAAAAATGGTGCTGAGTTCTCACTGGTACAGGGGGACCAACAGCAACAGTACAGTACATGAAACTCACGAGTTACAATGGATCAGACGGATGCACACGCAGGTGAGGGCAGGGACAGAGCAGTATATATGTACAGGTGCCCGAAGACGTGGCGGTCGGTAGTCAGAATATGGGTCATACAGTGAGTCTGTAGTTCATCTGAGGGGCTCTGTACCTTTTCAGAAATGTTGACCAGCATCCTTCCAGATTACAGACACTCTTGTCTTCTGGCCTCATGGCCTTTTCACTATAAAAGATCACTGAGTTGGACAGTCTGAAGCATTAAAAAAAAAAGACTCCTAAAAAACAACACTAGACAAAATAAGATTTTAACTTATAACACTCTGAACTCAATATGGAGAAATCCAACTAAAACGGAACAGTGCAAATTTAACAGAGGCCGTCAGGATTGAGAACAAGGGTGTTTGGAATCTCTTAAGATGTACA
Source organism: Sigmodon hispidus (assembly GCA_004025045.1). NCBI lineage: Eukaryota > Metazoa > Chordata > Mammalia > Rodentia > Cricetidae > Sigmodon > Sigmodon hispidus. The sequence goes on from PVIH01007374.1 coordinate 59,760, forward strand.
TTTTAAAACTTTTAAATCTATTTATACCTTATTTACCTTTTTTTTGTTTAATATATTGTGTGTAAAAAAGATGGAGACAAAAATAGTTTTCTGAGCTATGAAAAAATTATTACAGGCACGTTTACTGTTTCATTGCCGAAACATCTCAGTTTACCAGGTTGAACATTCAGCAGCCGTGTGTTTTTAAAAACATCCTTTGACCTTGAGAAAGCTACATCGTTCCTTTGGGGCAGAGGTTGGTTGATGGTGATGGTCTGGTTATGCAAATTACAGTGAATTATTCCGGTAATAATCCATGCAAGCTTGCATTATGTCACAGGTGTGGCTTCTCCTCTGGTGGCTCCTCCTCCCCATGTTCGTCCAAAGACACTGGATCTCCGGGTGCCTGAGGCTGTGAGGCAGTGGGAGAAGGTGGGGCCCAACGGGATGGAAGGCGGCGGTTTGCTGGTCTCTCTGGCCTGGAGAAGCAGGGCTCTAGGGATGGCGCGAGTGCAGAACAAGGTAGTTCCTTCAGAGCCGAGAAAGGGAGACAGCGTTACTCAGACCTGCGGTGTGCACAGGCAATGGCCCCAACACACTTCAAACGCACTGATGTCAATGGAACAGCCCAGGTGGCTTCAGCATCTGAATGATTATGGCATGCGTGAGTGTAACTTACAGAGATCAGTAAAGGACTCCACATGAATGGCTGGTGACATATGACACGTGACCTTTTACACTGTGACAAAATATAGCAAAGCATAGGGATCTGGGTCTGCTTGTAGCACATCCCCAGAGCTGGGCTAGAACACAGAAAAGATGAGGTGGCAATGGGGTCACCTTGTTCCGGTCCCATCTTTGCACCCCCTGATGGGTCCCTTTAGCTACTGAGCTAGTTAGTCTCTTGGGATCTCTGTCTACTGAGGCACACAGAGACCCAGGGTTGCATCCAGCTGTATTAGCAACAAGATTCAAACAGAACTCTGCCACTGTTTATTCCAAGCTGACTGGCAGAGGGCTAAACAAACTCCCACAATGTTGGAAAAAAATGTTGCAGACAGAAATTTTAATTGAGGTCTAGTTTTCTTTAATGACTTGTCACTGTAGCAGCAGCCTTACAAACTGGTACTAGACTGCACTCGTGTGTTTAGGATTCAGCCACTGTAACATTCTGAGGGCTGACCATGTGACACACAGCAGCCAGTCACGGTGCAGATCATCTGTAGCTGTTTGCTTGTTTAAAAGGAATGTGGGGTTACATGATCCTCATCTGCATGTCCAAACTTGGAAATCACTAACAGAGAGAAAAGTGGAAGCTTTGTCACACACAGTGTGAACTGCAGATGACACTCACACACATTACCAGAATAAAAGGCCCAAGGAAGATGGCATGGAGTGAGGGCCAGCAAAGGAAGTCAAGCTGTGAACCAGGAGATTCAGACAAACAATGAAGGACCCAGAATGAAGAGATTAGAAACAGCAGGGATGGAAGGAGAGGTGCTGTGTCTGGTGGGCAGTCGATGGCTCTTGGGAGAAGATGAAAGTATGACAGAGGATGCTCAGGTAGCCAGGGAGGATGTTATGACCCAAGAGTGGCAAGCGACCCACAGGCTTCTGTAAGAGCAATGGAGTGATGGGCCAGAGTCTTTCCCTCATTCCTGAGGGGCCAGCAAAAAAGGAACCATTAACACTGAGACTTTTCCTTTTATAGGCATCCTACCTGACCTAGGAGGATCTCCCCTGGGCCATTTACTCCAATGGTACCATGACAGCCAGGATGTACCTATAGCTCCCACATGGATATACATGAAGTCAGGGTAGTGCTGTATCTGTGTCTCATTACCTCACCTCACAGTGCTTGGAGGAGGTTAGCTATGGTTTGTGAGATCCATGCCTGCTCCTACTACTACTGAAGGAGTGAGCATGCACATGTTTGCTGCCTGTTGGTGTAGCTACCACTACAGGTCTATCCAACTCCTCTTCCCACTGAGGCTGAACAGGACAAGCTCTTCTAGAGACTGTCACACTCTTCTCACCAGCACTACTTGTTTAGGAAAAAAAGTGCAGCTGTCATGTCAAGGAAACTAACATTTCCTAGTAAGACACTAGCTCACAGAGAGGAGCAATGTTGTCCTTTACCCAGAGGCCAATGAGGTGGCTGTGTAGAAATGGCCACTCACCCTCTCCCCCTACTACAGGGACGCAACTTTTATCTATGTCTCCCTCATCCCCAAGACAGTCTCACTATGTAGACCAGGCTGGCCTCAAACTCACCGATATCAATGACCTCTGCCTCCCCAGTTCTGGGATTAAAGGTGTGCACCAGCACATATAGCATGGCTCTACTTTAGTTCCTAACTTCAGGAAGATTAAGAGGGTGACTACATCCTCAACTCAAACCAAAATGTGTACTTTCTCACTCAGTTCAGGCTCTGACAGCCATGCCCAGAGTTCTTAAAAATACAGGCAATTTATTATTTATTCAGCCAATACTTATTAAGAACTTACTTTTTTACTAATAGACTCACTTGGAAAGACAAGAAACACTTATTCTTTCTGGTATGATTGTTTGAAGAAAAGGAGAGAAGGGTCAACAGACTACACTCACCATACACTAGCACATGGCATTTCAGTTGCATGTGTGTTGCCAGGGAGCATTTATGGGTGGGTCTAAAGCCAACAGAAGCTGGGCTCAAAGACTCCTCCAGGAAAGACCTGACGTGTACCTGAGATGGTCCCTCCTGGCCAATGTTCCTCTCTTTTGAGAACTATAAATCCATGAGAGGTAAACCTCCGCAGAATCTACATGGTGAGGAGTCAAACACTGGAGGCAGGCAAAATGGAGTATCTGCACTCAGTGTCTGCTCTTGGGAGTGAGAGTGGATCTCCACAGATGGTGATGAATGACAACCATGAGTACATCAGCTACACATACAACTCTTTGGACAGGAGGAAGAAGGCACTTACAGTGTGAGGCAGGCAGGGCTAGAGTCCCCATGGGGCAGTTAGTAAGACAGTTTGGTTCTGGATAGACAGACAGACAAAGGAGAGAAAAACAAGTTGGTTGGAAAGTATGTTTCAAACAGAATAGTACTAAAATAGTTCCTGCTCCAAGATGGCCTCCAGGAGAGAGTGGTCCCTGAGTTCACGCAGAGGCAGGCTGGGTAGGGGCAGGAGGAGGCGGCCATGGCAGTTGGCTTACAGGATTGTCTTCTGCTATGAGTCAAAAGACTTGAAGAAGGAAGCAAAACCAAGGACGGGCAGTGGCCTCCCTGCTCTCTGATGGCCCTTAGGTAAGGGGTTAAAGTGTGAAGGCTGGTTACACAGCCTGGCTCATTCTGGTCACAAGCTACAGCTGCCTGAGCTCAAATGTCTTTCTACCACTGTACATCACATCTCTGCCTTGCTGCCAAGCTTCAAGTGAGAGGCCAGGGTCACTTGAGGGGTGAGAGGAAAGCAAGGAAGGGATACTTCCTGTCTCTCATGTGTTGAGATCCTGGTAACAATGCCACACAAAGTGCGTGGCACAGGCTAAGAAAACACCAATGACTCCTCTGCTCCAAGTGTGAAAGTCAAGCCCACCACAAAGTTACTGCGATGGGCTGTGATTCCCTATGGACCTATTATGCGGGGTCCATCCAAACAGGAACGACTCTGCTAGTACCCATAACAAACTCCTGAGAGAAAAGGGAAGATGAACAGACAGGCTTGACATGGGGCCAGTGAGTCTCCCTTCAGGTTCTTAGGCCCTAAAAGTGCTTGTTTGGTAGCCTACAAGGGGTGGGTGGGGTGGAGTGAGGTTCATGGATCTAAACTGATGCTTTTCAGAGAATAAGGGCAGTCCAGAATGACCTGCAGTGACAGCATGGGTTTTTGCACCACAGGGTTTCCCACCACAGGATTTTGCACCACTTAAACAGTATACCAGTATACGGTCTCTATTAAACCTTTGTGTTACCCAGTTGCTCTAAGCTGTCAAGAATACAAAGGTTTTCTGATTTTTAAACTTAGTTTCTACTTGAACTCTAATAGGAGCAGAAACTCAAGTTAGCCAGTGGATGATGCTTTAAAACAAGTTCTATTTTAACACAAAGGCAGAGTTGATATACAAACAAGCCTCTCAAGCCACAGGAAGTTACCTGAGGGCTTCTGAAGTTTGGTGGTAAAAGATCAAAGCAAACACCATTTGTTGCCTAAGAATTCTTATCTTACAATGTCCATTCCTTTCAGAGTATGTAACAAATCTGTCCCTAAAACTCAGCCCTCATGAGATTGCCGATTCTATAGGTAAGTATCAAAATCAGCATGGCTTGACTGATTTGAACTCTGTATTTTGAGCTAAATATGTTTCCTAGGACTGAACTGGGAACCTGTGAGCACTATGAAGTAAGTGGAAAAGGCCTTTCTCTCTCCCTATGTCAGCTAGGAAGCCAGAGTAGCTTCCCTGCAAGGGAGCGGTGAGCAGCCTGGGAGCACCCTGGGAGCACCCTGCCATCCTCGGCCCCTGCTCTTGCAGTGTGTGGAAGGAGCTGGGCTTGGATGATGCTCATGAACATCCAGGCTCCTAGGAGCTGCAGTCATGTGATCACTTACTGGACAGACCACTCTGTCAGCACTGCATTAACAGCGACGCTCCAATCCTCACTGCTGTCACCACTCTTAGTAGCAGAGTGTTTCATTTTGCTGTGGACAAAGAATTCTCTTTCGAGACATGTTATGTAGCCTTGGCTGGCCTATATAGACATACCTGCCTCTGTCTCCTGAGGGCTAGGATTAAAGCTGTGTATCACCATGCCTGTAGGTTTCTTTGTTTGTGCGTTTTTGTTTTTTTTTTTTGGTTCATTTTTTATCCAGTGCAAGAATTCATGTAGGCGTATGTATCAGAATAGAGTTCTGCACTGACAGGCTTGCCACCATTGCCATGTTCTACTAGGACACAGTTTTCCCTTTATCCATTACCTGAGTCCAATGATAAGGGTGGTTTCTAAGATGCTGATCTGTACTGAAGTGGCCTAGCACCTCCATTCTTGTGGTTCCCAATCAAAGCATATTGTGCCCGTGTGGCTTAAAGGCACTGTAACTAACATACCCCTCCGGAGGCCGCACATAAAGATCTGCAGTGTGCAGAAGTCCTCACAGGCAGACACACATACATGCACGCGTGGATTCCACTCACTCAGTTTTCACACCTGTACCAAGTCACACAGGGAGAAAGTAAGTATGCTCCAGGTACAGATTCTAGACAAGAGAAAAAGACTACCCCAGACCAGAGGACAGGGCCAGACCATGGCCTTGTGATTCTGAAGACAGTAGAAGTCAACTTTCTCTGAAGTTACTCAGTTCCTCCTCCTGCCTGTTCCACCTCACAGTTCACTTTATTCCTGAAACCACTGCCCAGGATCCACCCCAGGCTTTCTATGCTAGGCAGCTAAGGGCGGAGCTGATAGGGAAGGGAGCAGTACCCGCTTTACCTCCATGGATGCTGGTTCAGCTGGTCCTGCTTCTCCAGCGTGGCTGTCACTGCTGAGACCTGAGGGGCTGCACGCGGCTAGCTTCTTCTCCTCCTTTAAGGCATGCTCCAACAACTTTTTGTTAAGGATCCGGGCCACATTCTCGGTGAGTGTGTAGCCAGGGGGAGCAGATAAGTCCTGTCTCACTGGTGTGCTCTCTCCCCCATCCTCCCTGCACACCTCTGAGCCCCCTCCTAGGGGGCTGGGTGACCTTCCTCGGGAACTGGTGCCTGTTTCCTGGCCTGGACCCAGCTCCTGCCGAGGTTCTGCTGAACGAGATCGGCTCCCAGCTCGTAGCCCCACGGGACTGTGGTCAATGATGTTGAAGAGGCTGGAAAGGCCATCGTTGATGGTTGTGTGCACAGGGCTCTCCCTTGTGGTGGTAGAACGGGCCCAGGCCGACTCGCTGAACCCTTTCTGGGCCATACCTGGTGAGGTCCTGCTATTTGGCTGGTCAGCTTTCGACAGTGGCTTTCTCTGAAGCTTGGGAGAACCGTACTTTGGGGAGCAGCAGGTGCGTTCAAACTTGGCCTGTACCTTCTCAATGGCAGGGGCCACCTGTCTGCTTCTAAGGCTTCGGGAAGGAGAAGACACGGGTGTCGTGCCACCTCCAGCTTTTGGCGTGAGACACTTGTGGGGGCTGCTGGTGACGCCGCTGGCACGTAGGGCCTCAGTCTGCAGGCCTACACTGATTGTCTGGGTGGTCTGTGTCCCTGCTGTCCTGGACCCGTTGGTCTGGCAAGCCATATCCCTGACTTGGGGCTCAGCAGGACCAGAGCAGATGGCATTCCTGACAGAGAAGGCCACCTCCTTCATATCATCACTCATGTTCTTAGACATATCTAGGCTGTGCAATGGGGGTGTAAATCCCAAGGAAGGACAGACAGGTCTATCTAGGGGGTGGAGAGACCCCTCCACATAGTCTCGGGGGTGTCTGGTTGAATTGCAAAGCCACCTGTTGAGCACAGGTTCTGGATGACCTCCCTTGGCATCTGCCAGGTTCCCTCTTGCTCTGCTTATAGGAAAGGGGCCCTCAGGGTCTACTCGGTTCCTGCCCTCACCGCCCGACATTATACTGTCAACCCGGCGGATAGCAGGTGGGCTGTGCAGTACATGCACCCCGGATTGCTCAGTGAGAACATGGCTCCGCAGTGGCTGCTTCTGGCAGTGCTCTGGGCTGGTCATGGTGTCTGTAGTCATGGTGACACTTGTGGTCAGGTACCAGGAAGAGTCAGGGAAAGGCTCTGTGGTAGCCTCATGTCCTACCCGCCCCACCTCGGTCCTGTCTGCCCAGAGGTCTGGGGGCCTATCGGTCCCAGGCCGGGAAGTGTAGTCCCAGCTTTTGCTGTTGAACTCCTCTATGTACTTCAGGTCATCAGGAGACAGGGGTGGAGTGACGTCCTCCTTGCTGCTGGCAGATGGTAGGCCCTTCTCAGGCAGGAATGGGGACACGTCCATCAGACGTTGGAATTCAGACATACAGGACACAGACACGGCTCTGAGAAAAGAAGCAGAATGGGCATCAGCTGCTGAGCTGTGCTCTACACAGGATGTACCCAACTCTTAAAAATCTGACAGCCACTCGATATCCTGGGTGGCTGATGCCCAACCCATGGATGCCCACACTTGTACAGTTCTGCAGCTGTGCCTGCAGCCTTGCCTTGGTCTGAATTTAATAAAGCTACCTCCTCAATGACTGCACAAACACGTGGATTATCTACCTACAGTCATTGCTAATTCCAGATCCAGACTGTTGTCTGGCTACTCAACCTACTGAAGAGCATCACTCTCTACTGGCTTCCATCAGCCTGTGCAAATGAACACACCATGATCTCTAGCTACTGTGAGCCACAGGATGTGGCAGAGAGACACTCTGGTGAAACATGTACAGGTCCACATCTCTTTTTACCCAACCAGCCTCATCCTCCACTGGCTTAAAGGACTCTTTGAAATCTCCAAAGGCCACTTGGAAAATGTAGGAGAAAATAGGGAAGTGGAAATCCACGTCAGTTTCCAGTCTCGTTTCAACCAAGAATTCAATCGAGCCCACCTAATTCAGTAAGAGGGTGTACTCTCCTCCTCTCTACAGCCAAGGGCTCTCTCTCTCTCTCTCTCTGTGTTAATTCTTTCTGTCCTCTGCAGGAGAAAAACTCCCTCAGACACACAAACACCAGGAAAGAAGGAAGACAAGTGACTGCCAACAGCTGGATGTTGGTGGCCATCGCCCAATGCGTGTGAGCGTGGGTGTGGGTCCTCAGTGCTCACATCTCAACTTCTCATCTTTCAATCTGACATAAATTTGCTGACTGCTTCCCCATCCACTCTTCAGTCTCCAAGGCAGTGGGGCACCATATTGGACAAGTCAGAAGGTGGCTGGGGTATTCATGCACCTTGCCTATTCACCAGGGCAAACAAATGGTCAGGTTGGGGGTTGGCTGTGCCCACCAACTCAGGTGACAGAACCTCTGTCTGTGACCTGGAGTCACTGCAGCTGCGGTGTAAGTGGGAGGCAAGGGCCAGCTTAACCTCAGTTTTCCCTCAACTTGACAGTTTATACCTCAGTTCTAACTCAGCCCTAGCCATACCAGGGGGATCCCTGACCCAGTGCACAGACCACCCCTCTACAGAACCAGGTAGTAACAGTAAGACTGGGGCTCTACTGTGAGCAAGTCTCAATACTCAGTGGTTACTACACAGAACCATTAGTGGCAGCCACAGGTAGGGGAGCTTCGTGCCTCTGCGGTTAGCTGAATGGAGGAACAGAGATGAGAAAGAATAAAGGGGAATGGACCTTAGAAGAGGTCAGCTTGATGAAACAAGATTACGGGGGGCTGGAGAGATAGCTCAGCGGTTAAGAGCAATGTCTGCTCTTCCAGAGGACCCGGGTTCAATTCCCAGCATCCACATGGCAGCTCACAACTGTCTGTAGTTCCAGTTCCAGGCAAACACCAAGGCAAATAATTAAATAAACAAGTTAAAAAAAAAAAAGATTGGGGTGTGCTGAAAGCATGTTTGGTTGCCTCCTTATGCAAGAGATACAGTGGGACCCACCACATGGTTAGAAGTGTGTGGGAGGAGGTGTAACAACCTTCACTTTCATGTTGGACATTGTGATGCTGCTTAAAATTTACATCCCTCAAGTTGGCTACTCCTGAAATCAATAGAAGCAACTAAGATTTAAAAACACAATAGTGTAAAAAAAAAAAAAAAAAAAAAAAAAAAAAAAAAAAAAAAAAAAAAAAAAAAAAAAAAAAAAAAAAAAAAAAAAAAAAAAAAAAAAAAAAAAAAAAAAAGAAGCCTGGGCTATCAAAAGCTAAAGGCTCGAAGCCTCCACCTGAACTCGGAGCAAAAAGCAGCTGATAGAGTCACAGTTTCTCTGTGTCAGATACCAGCGGGCTTCTGCACACACACACACACACACACACACACACACACACACACACACAGTAACAAAATCTTTCAAAGACTCTGAAACTCTGGTGTTTACGGAGGAGGTAACTGAGGCCCAAAGCACTTAAGTCCCAGGCCCACAGACACAGAGCAGTGAGAGACATATCTAAGCAGATTACTTCCAGAACCCAGGCCCACAAGTCTCCTTTACATTGTCCAGGACGCCCAGAGAAGGGTGGAACCATGCTCAGGTAACTGTCAGCTGTGTGAAAGCAGACGGTAGAGGCAGCAAAAGAGACAGTCACTTACAGTCTCCAAGGTCACGGGAAAAAAGGATGAGGGGAGCTGGAGGTGGCAAACTTGCAGGGAACATGATGGACGTGATAGAGGTGACGAGTACCATCCACACAGGGAGGAAAAGACCAGAGCCAGGGCGGCCAGGCAGGAAGATGGTGAGCAGTTAGAGGGTCACAGCCGTGGTCAGTTTCCTTTAGGAATCACGGCAGCAAAGACTGACAACAAATCCCCCTGCAGCAGAGCTGCCCTTAAAGTTTTCCAGAGGCCTTTTAAAAACTGACTTTTCAAGCACTCCCGTGGACATGCATATGAAGTTCTTATCCTAAGACACAAGCCTTTCTGTTGCTAATACTAATCTACAAGACAAATAACTTAATAGCAACTACTTGCTGTAAATTATCTTGGAGAGTACCCACAAACACTCCATCAAAGTGGTGGAAACTTAGAGCCAAGGATTTCTAATTTAGCAATCAATTTTACTTACCTTTGGAGATTTCCCTTATGGCTTTCTTCTTCCTGTTTAAAAAAAAAAAAAAAAAAAAATCAAATGTTCGTTGGAATCAGTTGATTCTAGCTTCGTAGGAATCCTGTCTGCACTAAAGTGACTTGCTCTGGCCCCTTAAGATGTGGTTTAAAATGCTCACTGAGGCCAGCTTCCAGGCTACTGCCCTGAACCCTTTGAAGTCTCAGAGTAAAAGCAGCATCTGCAGCATCACGGGAGGGAGGGGCCTGCCCGAGTGAGAAAGACAGACTATAAAGAGAGTAGATGGCTCCCCTGCATTCCCACAGAGGACTTCCCCACTGTACCAAGCTCCAAGAACTGGCAATCCTGTGTAAGTCACAGTGTGCGAGGATTGGTGTAGGAGTGGAAGGTCACAGAATGAGCAGAAAGGTGGGACACTGATGTCCTCTAGTCCAGATCTTGCTATGGATTTTGGTATAGGTGTCACCTTTGGGGCAGGGACTCCTGCTTGCTTTTGACTTCTTAGTTAGGATCAGAAGAGCAGCAAGAGCTGTTATGGCAAACACAAAGGCAAAGGTTGTCCGTCTACTGAGGACATGCTGGCATGGTTTGGCAGAAGCAGTCACTGTCAGTAAGGAAACTGTATTCCTTAGGACAGTGATACTGAAGCAAGCCCTTCCTCATACAGCGAGCCTTGTTCTGCCACACAGAGGAATAAGGTTCTCACTAGGATATTGTGTCCTTTCTGCTACAAAGCTGGACCACAGAGACTGCCCTAGGATCTGTGGCAGGGCAGACCTACCAACAGACATTCTACCAACCTGACCTTGGCAGTATCAACACACTGCTGAGGGTAAGGCATTTGACTTCACTGATGTGACTGACCTACGTGGTTGAGCATCCCTTAATCCAAAAACCTGTAACCTGAAAGACTTTAAAATGTGAAAAATGTTGACATTTGTTTCACACACAAAATAAACATATAGAATCAAATTGCCTTTTAGGCTATAGGCATGAGGTGTCTATGAAACCTAAATGATTTCCATGTTTGTATTGAATCCTATCTCCAAGATACCTTATTGTGAATATATAAATATTCCAAACTCCATAAGAAATTGGAAATCTGAAACCCTATGGTCTCAGCATTTTGAACCAGGGGCATTTAATTCATATAATGTCCCCATATTTCAGCACTATCTGAGAAAAGTCCCTGTAACTATGAAGTATTTGGAAGAACGGTACACAGTACAGTTACTGTTAATTAGATGTAATGATTTCTATACCAGTATGCTCACCCCAACATCCTGGTTTTATTGAGACAGGGTTTCACTATTCCTATACCAGTTTTTAAAATGAGGTTTAAGGGAAAATAAGTGATACTGTGCCACAGAAATTTTGGTGGCTCTCCTCACTAAATTGTTGGTCCAATTGCTGGATTTTTCCCCTTTGCCCAGAATAACATTTATAGTGGCTGCCATTTAGTTATATCTACTGATTGTTGAGAAATTGTTTAATACAGAATTATTTCTCAGTCATTACTTTTCTAGAATCAGAAATTATGATTTCAAGAAAAGTTGAAAATATACATTTGTCTATTGTGTTTTGTTGACTACACTTGTTCTTGAGAGTTTTGATGTTTTATGGGACCCTGGTCTAGCATGTTCTTCACCATTGGCAAAAGGTCCCTTGGCTCAGGGAGCAGATTGTGTAGGAAGCTTTCCAGGAGGAAAATCTGCCAGACACTGACTGCATCTAATGTCAGCTCCCTCCTGCTGTTAGGAACCTCAGAGGATAAACCCAGGCTGACCTCAGCATGGCAGTTCCTGAGGGGTGGCGGATCCTCTGGTTCATCATCCAGGGACAAAGCATCCAAGTACAGATTCTCGCTGGCCGAACACCTGTCCGATTCCTTCAGTTTGGAAAGAGGCCGGTCTTCAAATGGGATGGAGTCAGTGTCTGCACAGGGCCAAATGGACACAGGTCGGGGCACACGAAGGCCTCCTTGGTGTGCAAAAGGCCGGCTGTTCTCTTCCTTTTGACTGCAGAGGAGATTGCCACTTCTCCGGGGACTATTCTCTTTCTGTAACTGAGTGTTAAAAGTGGAAATAATCAGTCTCCTTTCCCAGTGTGACAATTTATTTTTTAAAAAGATTTATTTATTTTTATTTTATGTACAGTGTTGTTTTGCCTTGAAGCTAGAGTTACAGACAGTTGTGAGCTGCCATGTGGGTGCTGGGAATTGAACCTGGGTCCTATAGAAGAGCACTCAGTGCTCTTAACCACTGAGCCATCTCTCCAGCCCCTGACAATTTTCCTAAGACCATCTTTCTCCACTCTGTTGAATTGCATGTGTCTACCTGAAAAGCCTTGGCTAGAAGCAAACGTTCTTAAAGTCATGCCCTCAGTTTCAAAATGTCCTACAGTATCACAGATGCTTTCTAAAGAAAAGCACACTTTAGCAGGACTATAGAATCTTCCTGATGCAAATATTTATGTTTTGAGGGGGGTTGCTGTTTTCTTCATTTTTGTTTTAGTTGTATAATTTATCAGTTATTGTGCTTGTGGGAAATTAGACATATTTTTTTTAAAGTTTAATGGGAATAAGCATTGCATTTAGTTTTCTTTAGGAATTACTTCCAGAGCTTTAGTTATGCTCCATGGAGTACTGTTACGGATGACAAACTCCTGAGGTGAACCCGAACCCCACTTTTGTAACTAACTCAAGGCAGGTTAACAAATTATATATAACCAAGTAACTGAAGTGAACTGTGGCCATATGACATTAAAAACAACTTTGTTTAGCTATTAGCTTTAAAGCTATAACTTAGTTACAAAGATGACTATGGATCTGACATACTTTTCAGCCTGACTTGGTAAACTGAGGCAGTAATGGGCAAAGACTTTGTTAATGAAGGGGCAGGGAATGCTGTCAGTGAGAGAGCACCTGCCTAGCATGTGTAAGGCCCTAGTCCAATTCCCAGCACTTCAAGAAGGCAAGAGCTATAGCTGTGGATGTGTGGCTTGCTGCTCTACAAGCAAAAGTAAGTTCTCAACTCTTGCCCAGCTCAATGGAGATGTGCAGATAGGTGGGCCAGCAGAGGGCCTGACTTATGCAGTCTTCCGGTGGGAGATCTTGAGTGGGAGTATTTTATCTGAGAGCTATGTAAAAATCACAGAGGCCCAAAAGGATGCCCCAGGGGTGTGGTTCACAAGCTTCGTCCCTCTTCTTCATTGCCTTTCTCTTTCTAAACAGTGCAGTGAAGGCCTGAAGCTATTCTCACCTTTCTAAGTGCACGCTCTCCCAGATTTACTATTCTCTTAGATAAGCAGATTATCTAAGATCAGAATGACATTTGGATTTCACTGGAAAGAGTGGCTGTCTCAAGATTTCCAATCCTCAAGTGCTAAGATGTTAGAGGAAGTTCTAGAAAGAAACCCCAGTTGAGCCTACAGCCACAAGCTCGCAGAAACCTGGCTTCTGAACAGTGGGTCAGAAGCTACACAGGACTAAAGGACTCCCAACTCATTTTTCTGCTTTTGGAGGTGTCTTTGGATATTATTACTGGTCTGTGAGAAGATAGGAGTCCCCACTGGCAGCAAAATCTTAGATGCCAGTCTGTGGCAGGTTCACGGTTAAATTAAGGGATAAACAGATCACTCAGATTTGAGCTCAGCCTCCCTCTGCTGTCTCCTCCCCCTTTCTAATGACACATTTCTTCACAGCTCCCTTAATGATGCTGAATGCTTTCCTTTATAAAAAGGAAAGCTTTTTATTATATTTCTCGAGCGCATGTCAGTGCAGTTTGAGTTAACGCATGATCATCTCCCAAAAGTTATTTTGGGCAAAGAATTAAGATGCAGGAATCGCATTGGAAGCTGTAAATGTGCACCGAGGGTGTGTGTGAAGGGGGAGAAGGAACACTTAAAGAGGAGAGCTATGAACAGACACATTCTAACTCAGTAAAGTGAGGTTTCAAAAAATAAACCCAGGCAGCCAGCAGCAGTTTGCACTGAGGCTGCTAAGTGTCAGGTTTCCTAAAAAAAAAAAAAAAAAAAAAAAAAGGGGGGGGGGGGGGGGGGGGGGGGGGGCGGCGAAGCAGCTAGAGCTGGAAGTCCCTGCTTCTGAGATGCCTGTGTGCTGCTGCTGCTGCTGCTGCAGTATAATGGGTCCTTAATGGATAGGGTTTCCTGGGGCTGCACACCTACTGTACTTGTGATCTTGAAAGCAGAACGACATTGAATGCAAATAGAAAATTTAACAGGTTTGTATTTCAAATAATTGAGCGCAAGAAAATCTCATGAGTGTCACCTTACAACTGAGTGAAAAGAGAAAGGTTGCCCTGGGAGCAGGCTTAGAGGATGGGGTGGTGGTTGTTCAGGTTCCAAAGGCGGCTGACTTGAGAAAATGAACTGTAAGGAGACTAGGTAACATGCAACCGTTCCCATTGTAGCTTCCCTAAGTAAAGAACGGAGACATTCTGTGACAGTGCCCTGAGAGCTGACCAATCAATCCTACGGAGAAATCTAGTGTGACTCCATAAATCAATGTGGGTTGAGATTGAGTGAGATATGCCGAGTGACCTTAGCCACATTCCCAGTCATTCACCACATGGACTGCCGCATGCGGTGTGGGAACTATGCAGGAGTTTCACGCCACTGGGCAAGTATGAAACACATGTTCTGGAGGTGGAAAATGGATTCACTGCTGCTGCTTTCACTGTCCGTATCAAGTTATCACAGCCAAGGTTATCCGAATTCCCTGGGGGGTCAGATACCAAGTGGACACTAGGAGGAATATTCAGTTACGTTTCTTGTTCATCTAAGGTATGCACGGCTAGATATTAAAGCAGGAAGCAACTGGCTGGACGATGAAACCTGTTCAAGTTTCCACTTGTACACACATCTCCACGGGTATCTGAGCCAATCTCCTCTTTCAGAGAGTGCTTATGGCTACTGTATCAGTTTTCAAATTGGGCAGTGAGATTTATAAAACCCTTTTACAATGCTGACTACTCCAGTAGAGAGGCTACACTTATGTCCCAAAGCCGTGTCGCAGAGTCCTTTCACCGTGGGCCCATCTGAGGGGCAGGGATTCCTGCATAGATGGCAGGATCTCCAGCACAGGTGTGCGGGCCAGGTAGACACCTGAAATACCGGGCTGCTGAGACACCAGGCACACAGAAATAAAGTTCAGCTCTTACTCCTTGTTGTCATTCCCCAAATCAGTATCAAAACGAGTTGACAGGTCAGCTCTGGGTCACTGTTGCTCCAGAAATTAAGTTATCACATGTGTCTGACCAGGTTTTTCATTGCTAGAAATTCTTCATTTCCCAAAGAAAAACACAGGCCTCAGATAGCTGCGTAAGTGACACTAGTGTGACTTTTAAAACCAAAGAAGCCTGTGACAGGAACAAGCAGCAAAGGGGACCCCCAAAGGCCCATGACAGGGGACACAATAGCCTTACAGGATGTGACAGGGACACTTGAGGTGAGCAATGCAAGGCAGTGGCCAAGAATGAAGGTCCCTAGTAGTGAGCTGTCACAGCTTACCTGTTGTTTCCTAGGAGATAAAACACTGCCTCTTGGGGGCGGGGTGGTGGTGGGAGAAACTTCATGCAATTTTCAGGGCCCAAGAAGCAGAGAAAGTTAGAAGATCCACTAAGCCATCTTCCCAAGCTTACATAAGAAGTAGCAGTTGTGGAGGAAGGCGCTGCCTGCCAGTCAGTGGTGCTGTCTGCACTTTATGCACCAGAGAGGCAGTTCCTGGGAGCCATGGTGCTACCATGGGCTTTTCAGGAAGTTTCTACCAGGGAGCCACTGGAGTCCTGTTAGTAACCCCTCACCCATGGTGCTGTAAGTGATCCCAATAACCCCAGTGGTTCACTAAACTAGATTTGGCCGCAATCATTCTTGGTCTGTAATCAGAACTCCATCTGGGGCAGAGACATCTGTTCATGTCTCCTATGAAAAAGTCAAGTTGGGTGTGACAAACTGGTGATCATTTTATAAGAATACATGGTAAATTCTTCTCGGCAGACCCACTCAGCAGAGCACAGATGCTAGGCACAATCTGGCAGATTCTTCACAGTGCTGTATTTCCAAACCACACAGGAAATGATGACTTTCCTCTTGGTAGTATTTGGAGAATTTTGAAATGGAGCCTTATCAAATATTAGCAAGGTGACTCATTGGTGATCAAACCCAGAAAGGCCTCCGCTCTTTCTGTCTGCAATGTGCTTCCTTCCTTGCTACTGTTTTGAAGTCCAGGCTCTGGGTCATTTTTAAATCACTTGGTTCATTCTGCGTCCCTCCCTATGCAAATTAAGCTAGAATCCACCTTTGCCATTCAACCTTAGCACAGGAACTGTGGTCAGAAGAGCATTATTCTCAATAGGCTTTCACATTAACGCAGGCACTGTGACTATTTTTAATGGAGGAATGTTGTACTTTATCCTGATTACCATTTCTAATTGACTGATATTTCTTGAAGCTTTGGGCATTTATAAGAGTGACAGGAAAAAAGCAAGGTACCTGTGAGGGTGAGAATCTAGCCATGGAAGAACTCAAAATCCTCTTGTCGAGTGTGTGTGTGTGTGTGTGTGTGTGTGTGTGTGTGTGTGTGTGTGAGAGAGAGAGAGAGAGAGAGAGAGAGAGAGAGAGAGAGAGAGAGAGAAAGAGAGAGAGATATGTGAAGGCTGAATGGGCTCATCACTCTGGGCCTCCTGCAGCTATGTAAATGGCACCAAGCACACACAATGTCAGCAGGAAAAACCTCCCTCTGCTCCTCCCACATCCGCCTGAATTTGTTCCTGGGGAGATGACAGAGAACCAGACACCTCCCTTGACTCTGTCCTATCACAGCTCAGCAGGCAATCGCCAGCAAATGACTTCTAACTCAATTTGGTAATTACTTAACTAATGGTAACAATTCCATTCAGGCTGCAGCCATTGCCACACCATGTCTTCTGTGGCAATCCTAACCGTTAGCTTACTCTGAGGCCAAAGATAACCTGAAATAACCTCTCCTTTCAAGTTTAATCTTTATATCACTTGAAAAAGTCCCTTCCCATCCCCCACCCATGTATACAAAGGCAAATCTCCTACAAACCCTGCAATGAAAAGATGTGAATACTATAAGGGTATGATAATTCACCTTGATTGTCAACTTCACTGGGTTGAGAAATGTCTAGATTCATAATGCTGACCTGTATGTGCTAGTAGTGATCTTTCAATTAAGACCGCTACTTTGTGGGGGCTCTGACCTAATAAATAAATTAATTCCTGGACAAATTCAAAGTTGATGGCATTACTGGAAAGTGGTAGAAGGTAAGAGGTTGGAGTCTAGTTCTATGAAGAAGGTCTCTGGGGCTACAGCTTGTTCAGTCTTTGTACTGTTCTCTGTGCAGTCCATCATGAGACAAAGTAACTCCTCTACCGTGTGCTCCAGCCACCATGTACCATCCAAGCACACAGCCCCAGGTAACCATTGACCAGTGTAATGCTAACCACACCTTTTCAGCTTTTCTTACAGATATCCTGGGAAACAAAAGTTACTAACACACGCATCACAGGAGTAGACCCCTGCCACAGGGTACCTAGCATTTCTCACGCCTCCTCTGGATGCCCTCAACAGAAAGCAGGTGCTCCTGGATCCCAGGGCCGTGAGCAGACTGCATGCTGCCCACTCTGGATCTGTGACGCCTACCTGTTCTACCTGCCACAGGAGCTCCTCTTTTTGCCGACCCCACTCCTGTCGTTCACTGTCCAGACGCTCCAGCAGCTCCACCTTCTCCCGGTTCCAGTTCTTCTCCCGGTGATGGATCTGCCAGCGCAGGTCCATGACCAGCCCATGACTGTCAGCGAGGAGCTTCTGGTGGACCTCTCTCTCCTTCTTCAAAGCCCCTTTGCCCTCAGCAGATGAATCAAGCTCTCCCAAGCTTTTCTCAGCCTTCTCTTCCAGCTGCCAAAGAAGAAAAGACTCAGGAACATGCTCTCTGAAGTCTGTCATTGGAGAGAGAAAGCTCAGAATATTTATACATGACACCAGGATGCATACGTAAGCCAAGCCAAACTGATCTCAGGGAAAATGAAGCAGATTTCATTTTTAAGGCCAGAATTAAGAATGTCGGATGTAAAATCTCATGGATTGCTAAGCATAACTCTTGCAGCCTCTGTCTCAGCTCCACCTCCCAATCTAAGCCACTCGGTCTTCTGGCTCTACAGTTTCTTGAAGGTGATACCATGCTTGATCCAATATCTTTGGCCCCTTTCTGGGACAACAATGGTACCCAACATTCTTTAACAAATGTTTGTCAAATAGCTAGGGGTGAAATAGAGAAACCAGAGAAAAAAATGCATTACGTGAGTTTCTGCCATGACCTCCACCAATGATGGACAGTGATATGGAGGTGTAAGCTGAAATTATCTCTTTCCTCCCCAGGTTACTTTTGGTCAGGGTGTTTTATCAGAGAAGCAGAGACCTAAGACAATAAAATTCTAAATTTCAAAATCAAAGGAGAAACCCTTTCTATCACACAGAAATGAAAACATACAATAAAAACAAAGGCAACTCTTGGCCAGCAGACCTTCCTTTCCAGAGTGACAGGGGAGAGGTTCTTTAGACAGAAAGAATATGGAACCGAAACTTTGATCTATCCAAAAATGTACAATGGAAATAGTGGATAATGGTATAAAACTCATTCGCTCCATTTAAATTGATTTTAAACTACACTTCCTGCCTAAAGCAGGAAAAAAAAAAAAACCACCCATATTTGATACGTTTGTATTTATGACATATATGGAAGTGAACAGTGATGGTACAGAGGAGGGGGTGGGTGCTCTAAGATCCCAGGTGCTCCAAGATATGCTGGTTAGGAAAGAGGGACCATCAGCTGAAGAACTGGCTCCATTGGACTGGCCTGTGAGCATGTCTGCAGGGGATTTTCTATTCAGAGCCTCACTGCTGTGACGGGTAGCTAAGGCCTGACTCAGTGGAATGGAATGGCTGAGTTTTGTTCTCCCTTGTACTAGAGATTACTAGAGATGCAGCATGGGCCTCACACACACTAGGCAAGTGACTTCATTTTTAAATTAGTTCCAGTTGGTTGCCAAGGACAACCTCAGACTTGGAATGACCCTGCCTCAGCTTTCCTATAGGTATGTACCAGCAAGCCCAGCTAAGCAAAGACTGTCCCATTTGTTGCTGGATTTAGAGCAAAGCTTAGTTTGGAAGAGGAAAAAAAAAAAAGAGATTTGGCCTCCACTGAAAATACCAGCCTTTTGATTTGTATTTAAGTAGAAGGCGGCCAAGGTGTACTGACAACCAGTCAGATAGCATTAGCTACCATTCACTGATTCCAGGCTGCATTTGGTGAACAAACGCCCTTAACAGGTGAGGCAAAAGTCAAACAATCTGTGGTACTACCTGGCTTCTGAATTTGAGGTCCTAGCTTGTTTCCTGGCAGGAAAACACTTTTCCCCTGAGGCTTTATTTATAGCCAACACTAGTGCATCTCAGGCTCCTCTCAGACAACGATGCACAGGTAGAAAGTGGTTCACACCAACAAGTGATGTCTTCCTTCCTGTCTACGCAGACCCCGTACCAGTGATACCTCTAAAGGGATTTAATGGCCTCTCCTGGAAGAGCATCCTTGTATGCTTCTCCCCTGTGAAGATATCATGGCAGACTAGATACATGAACAGAGCATCCAGTAAGAAGCAGCCAGGAATCATAACAGGGCCTCGGCTCTATCGCTGCATAGGTTTGCCCTGAATGACTCTCTTCCTGCCTCTGTAAGGACTATGAACCCTAAACCTGAAATCAGAGGACAGAGTGGGTGAGTCTGTGAGATCTGATGGCAGATGGCAGCAGTGGTACCCAGGGTCAGTGCAGGTAAATGTTCATGGGACAAGTGAACATGAGTGAAAGCTGGGGTCAGTGGTTTTGCGGGCAAACTTGGGAGGTATCCTGGGTCAGATGATAGTGCAGGTGATCCTGGGAGAACTGTTCTCATTGGATGACAGACCTCTTTCACCTTTTATCACGATTGAGGCTGTTTACAGGTATCTCCTTTTTAGGGGACTTTTTCCTTTCATGACTGAGCCAATTTGTATAAAATTTTAATTACCTTCTAGTTTGCCTCACAACAAAGGCTAGAAAATACATGACACACACAGACCTTGTTCCTTCCTGCCTTATGACCCTGGAGCAACAGACACTGTATGGGAGATACCGAGAAA
Source organism: Sigmodon hispidus (assembly GCA_004025045.1). NCBI lineage: Eukaryota > Metazoa > Chordata > Mammalia > Rodentia > Cricetidae > Sigmodon > Sigmodon hispidus. Next base: position 79,638 of record PVIH01007374.1, read on the forward strand.
AGAGCTGAGCTCGGCAAAAGACGCTTCCGAGCCACACTGCCGAGGCTGGGCTGTGAATCCTCGCTGGCGGTGGATCACAGGGGCTCCTCCCATGCTAGCACTGACTCAGATTTGAAGCAAGCTGCCCTTTTAGAGCCTCAGTTTCCTTGGTATAATAAGACAATTGGATGTGACAAGGTTTCCAAGCCATGAGTGGATGCTCCTTTAAATATTTCAAAAGCTCTAGAGGGCAGGCGCATGTTGCTTTTTTTCAGAAGTCACAAGACCACAATCAGAAGCCAGTGCAATGATGCACACCTTTTATTTCAGCAGGTGGAAGGCAGAGAGGCAGGTGATTCTCCAGGAGACTAGCCTGGTCTACATAGCAAGTTCTAGTCCAGCCTGGTCTACACAGTGAGGATCCTGTCTCAAAAAGAAAAAAAACTTCTACTCTGGCTTCCTGTGGTTCAGAACAGTCAGCTCCACATGGTGACAGCTTCATGCTGCAGGCCCTTCCTTGGGGCCACTCACATCCCTTTTAATTGCTGAGGGAGCAAACAGCACAACAAAATGCTACTGGTGAAGGCACCTTCCACCCTTGGCAAGGAGAATGCTGTGAGGAGAGGAGCCTAGGAGGTGAGCTACTGCACTATAGCCCAAACCCCATTTCTCTCTTGCACCCCCCAACCAGGGTGGCAGTGGAGAAGTTAACTGTACCTCTTCCCACCCATCCTGGATAGGGAAGAGGAGGCAGACACAGTGTTATGGAGAGAGGCTGCCCAAGGGGCAGGTACCTGCTCCAGGCGGCACTTGAGGACTGCCCACTCCACATCCCAGGCAGCCTTGTCGTTGGCATACTGCTGCTGTAGACGTAACCGGGCATGTTCATCTTCCCGAAGCTCTGAACGGAAGTCCTCCAGCAGGGCCTTGAGAGCCTTGAACAGCTGCTGGTTTTCCACCACCTGTGGGAACAGAGCCAGAGAACAGTCAGTGGGGACTGAAGCACCTGCTGGGTCCCCTGCAAAAGGCATCTGTGGGTGGCGCCAAGATGGTCCCCACCCTGGCCTGAGGCCTCCTGAGGCCAAGGCCTTGAGCAGGTGTGTTCAGAAGCTGGACCATGGATTGGTGCTGTGGGCATCTGCAACAGAGGTTTAGAATCAGGAAGTTGCCAAAGGCCACTGGCTATCAGAACATACTGCGGGACTTCAGATATCCAGGGCTCTGAGTTGGGCCAGCCTCTATGGTACGTCACCACCCCAGTGCCAGCATTGAACTAGAAGTCATAATGAGGGACTCATGACTCCCAGAGACACAGGGCTATCACTCTTTGGCTACTAAGAGGCTGTGCTAATGACAAGCAAGACAGGATGGGAAGAAGCTTCTGAGTTCCTAATTAAAGCCAGAGGTGAAATGCTCAACTTACTCATACAGCATTTGCTGAGTCCAAGATAGAATGATTACCTTATTACTGTTTGTACTTCACATAAAAGCTATTAGGCTTTCCGGACCCTGCCCTGCCTTTGAAGGTACACTTCAAAACTCTCATTTCTGTTTCAGTGTGTGTTGGCATGGACATTATATCACAGAGTCTGGCTCACCACCCTTGTAATCCCAGCATAGGGAGAGGAAGACTATGATTGCAAGTTCCAGGCTAGCCTGGGCTACACAGTGAAGTTGCAGGCTAGGAACTGAAGAGGAGAGAAGAGGGAAGGAGAAAAGGAAGAAGGTTTGTTTGAATTAGATACTCTAAGTCAATTATAGCTCTTTGATAAAATGGGTGGCTATAACCTGTCCCTTCCCAATTAAACATAAAGCATTGAGTTCACGAGCTCCTGATTGGATGTTCTTGGTTTGGTTTACTCAGAAAGCATAGGGAACTAAAAGTTAAATCTTGCCTTTAAGCTCTACCTCAGGACGTTAGAGCCACAGGCTCACACAATCCTGGCATTCAGAAAATTCACTCACTGCTCCACTCAGCAAATACACAGTACCGAGCTCAGATTCTACATGCAAGACCTCTTCTCCGTCACGCGCCTTCAGCCATCTATCAGATGCAGAGGAAGCTAGATGAGAACGCAGCACCGAGCAAAGGTACCAACCACATGGCTAGACGTAGGTAAGAATTATGGGTTAGTACTAGTTAGTAATAAGCCTGAACAGGCCCAACATTTACTATATTAAGCCTCCGAGTCAATTGTTTGGAAGCAACTGCTGGGTATTCGAGAGTTTCTGGCTGGGACAGAAACTTCCAACTTCAACTTTGTATGTAAGTTTAGATTTAACAAGTGAATTCAATCACCAGCAGTAATATTAATTAACTGGAGGTGCACAATTCTCCCCATAATTTATGCAGAAGTTACTGTATCAAATACAGTTGACTTTGACAGTGGTAAGGCCTATCACCATGTATTCTTTTTTTAAATTTTCTGACATTGAACACCAATATTTACTTGTGACAATAGGCATTATGAGTAAAGTTCAGTTAACATTTGAAAACTTTGGCAGACAGAAAACATTAAAGTTCTGCAATCCCTCCAGCTATGTGTCTATGTTTCCCGGTTCTACCAAGGTCATAAGTGTAAACACAAGGGCAGCTGGATGAAAAGAGGTGCTGCAGCATCCTTCAGAAAGAAGATGGGAGGGATGGCCCAAAGGCTAAGAGGACCAGGGCTTGATCCCCTGCAACCACATGGTGGTTTACAATCGTCTGTAACTTCAGTTCTGAGGGTCTAACACCCTCTTCCAGTCTCTGCGAGTCCTACATATACATGATGTAGATATACTTGCAAGCAAATGACCCATCAGCATAAAAAGTATACAAATTTTCACATAGGATTTTCTGAAAATAATTTTTACTAAGGATTTATTTTCATCTTTCATCTATCTTTAAATAATAATCACCACCTTTTGAAATCAAATAAAATGCAAAGGGAAAATAACTACAATAATTTTGATCTAGTCTTTGTGAATGGCAGTCAGCCATTCCATGTACATGGAAGAAAACACAGTGAGCCACGTAATAAACATTTCTCCATGAAATCATATGAAGGCTCAGCCTGCAATGTCTCAGCCCCTGGACTACATTCTGACGACATTAGAATCATGTGATAGTTTAGCCCCTGTGTCACATAATCATTAAGGACATTAGAATCAGGGCTTTACAACCTCTTTGCAGATTGAAAATTTACTTTCACTGGAAGCAAAGTGGGCACATTTAACATGAGCAGATATTGGATCCGATAAAAATTAAGCCTTAATGTTTCTATGCATATTTGGATCCAAGTCATCAACATAATACTCTATGATCCCAGGGCAGTATTCATTACCATAGAATGATCTTCAAAATGGCTTTGGGGTGAAGGTGGCCAGTGGAAGCAGGCCAGCCTTGTTATCATTATCACCCAAAAAGAGCCCTGTGTGCGGTGGCGGTCAGCCAGGGCAGCTTTTGCCAGGAACATACAACTTCCATGTCAACATTTCTGGAGACTCTTATGCCATGGATGGTCATGGTTCTTCTAAAGAATTTTTACTACTTGTCATTTCTTTAAAAATGTTATTTTCTGTGTATGTGTGTTTAGTCTGCATACATGCATAGTTAACTGATGGTTGGGAACCATGATGTGAGGACTGGGAATCGAACCTGGGTTCTGTGGAAGAGCAGGTAGTGCTCTCAACTGCCAAGCCATCTCCCCAGCCCCTACTTACAATTTTTAATAAATGGGCCAGGACGTATGATAACTTATTCATCTATATGACCCTATCAATCTTGATGCATTTTGTAGAGGAAGAAGAAAAGCTCAGAACAGATACACCAATGTCCCACTCTCTAGATTACGACTTAGGTTCATCTCCACCACAGACAGACAACCCAAGCCAGAAATCACATTACAATGTACTCGCCGTTTCCTTTTCATTTTGTTGAGGAACTCATCCTATCTCTAAGAAACTATCTGTCACCCTCATTAGGGGAAATAACAGTTGAGCCACCAAAAAAGTCACCTTTCTCATGTCTTTTCTGATGCCTTTTGCTGGGCTAGGTCTCAGGGTAAAAAGGTGATCCAAAGTAAGGTAAAAGGCAAATGTATCAATCCTGGTGGTTCCTGTGAGGTCAAGGCCAGCTAGGGCTACCTAATGAAGACTCTGGTCCATAAAGATTTCTTGATCTGGAAAGTCACTTGGACACAAGAGCTTTTTCAATCTTTCATGCCAGATCCTAGCTATGCAACTTCTTGGTTTATACATTTCAGTACAGATAAGTTTTAACACAAACAAACAGAACACACAATTACCCAAATCTCTTTAAACTAGATGGTTGATACCAATGATTTTACTATTTCCTATTTCTTCATTTAAGGACATTCCTGTGGTAATATATTTTACTATTTCCTATTTCTTCATTTAAGGACATTCCTGTGGTAATATATTTTATATGTAATAAAATAGTCTGGAATATCAGAGGGCAGAGCCATCTCTCCAGCTTTTTTTTTTTTTTTTTTCTTTCCAAGACAGGGTCTCCTGTATAGTAGTCCTGACTGTCCTAGAACTTGCTTTATAGATCAGGCTAGCCTCCAACTCACAAAGATCCTTCTGCCTCTGCCTCCCAAGAGCTGGGACTAATGGCATTCACTGCTTGGTTGGTCACTTCTACAGAATGCCTGAATCTCTGCCTCCTCCTGCCTTAAATATCTTCCCCACCCAGCTGTTTCACTTCTGGGGTCAACTCTACATCATAATCCTAGAGTCAGGATTTTTAGGTATGAACTACTTACTACTGATTGGCTGTTAGGCCTTGAATTCACAGAAATACAAAAAGATCTGCCTCCTGAGTGATGGGATTAAAGACGTGAGTCACCACTCTCTGACCTTCACTGTGGGTGATTCTGTCTGTTCTTTAATATTCCAGGCTGATTTTACTGAATATAAAACATGCCACCACACATTCCAGTCCTCACGCCTCATCTCTCGAGTGGAACACTTTACAAATTCAAAATTTCAAGGGTGGCTTTCAGTTTCCACAGACTGCCTTGCAAGCCTGTGGTACATTCACAGTAAGTGAGGTGGAGTATGGATATGGTCCTATACCAAGAGACGTGTGGTGCAATGCCAGCTAGCTTTTCAGAATCTGAGGTTTCTGAGATATACACATCACATGACATTATAAGTATATAAAGAATGAAGCTACCACGACCTCAACCTGGCTTACCTCTGAGCCATTCATTACCTTTGGGAATGGGCTTAATCTAAAAGTGAATGGCCTATACTGACCTGCCACTATGGAGTGACCCACAAAAAGTCAGTCACAAAACAGAGGTCAAAGACTCTCATTATTTCAGCTATTCACAACACAAGGGAGTTCTGTGATGCTAGGGGAGCTGCCCTAATTGCCTGACCCAGGCGTAGCCAGTTTCTATTTGACAAAGACATGGAGAAGCTCTTGTGGTGCTCAGTAAAAGCAAACAAATCAATTCCAGGCAGTTCCCCCATCTACTGGCAGTTAAAGACCTTAAAATGGTAGATCCGCATATCAGCAACAATCTCCTAAATAACCCTTCATTGTTACACTAAGATTAAATCCAAAATTCTTTTCTGAAACCATTATCTTTCTGCAGATAAAAGGATGGGCCTGTGAAGACTGGCCTTCAAAGTGTAATCTATGGTAGGAGCTTTCAAGAATGATAACCACTTTCATGCAGAAGTCACCTGCCTTCTGGTTGGGAATGTGCCAGGGGCACATGGCCAGGAGGGCTCTGTGCCTACCCAAGAGTCCCCCCAAGAATAAAATCAGGTGGGTGAGGGCCTCTTAAGGGTACATATTTATGAGGTTACACATAGAGTTACCAGCTGAGAAACCAGGGCAGGTCTGATCAAGGTCAGGGGATCCCTGTGACAGAATCACCATTCAAAGAACGCTAGGACTCCACCTCCCTGTGAAGGGGTGCTAGGCTAGTGTAGGAGATTCTGGCAGGGAGGCTGAGGGCTAAGAAGGGTCTTTAACTAAGTACTTCCGAGTACCTGTGAAGTTTTACCTGTGTGTGCACTTTCCAGAGACAACAGGAGCAAAGACACAACATAGGACCAACTGTGGGTGATCATGTGCTCTGCTCTGGTTTGCTCTGGTCTGGTTTACTCTGATCTGGTTTGCTTTGGTCTGGCTCCTAGCTAAACTACAGAAACTGCAGGGTTTAAAGAATAAACCAGGCCCTAGTCTGCAAAGCCAAAATGTAAACATCATCTAGGCTCTAGAGGGTAATGTTTTAAAGATTTTACTTTTCAGGGACTGAACCCTGGGCTTTGTGCATTTGAGGCAAGTGTCCCACTACTGAGCTACATCTACATCCTCAGTCACTGAGGTCTGTTGGTTTTAGACAAGGTTTTGCCATGTAGCACAGGTTGGCCTCTAACTTGAAATCCTCCAGCCTCAGCCTCCTGAATGAGTGGCAATTCATAGTATCAGTGTTCTTTCTAGAAGTTTCTTTGGGGAGCACAGCATAGACAGCTAGAAAACAAGGCTTTATACACTAGAGTTCATCAAAGCCTGTCAGTGGAGGGAAGGGCAGCTTCGGGGGCAGCCTCTTCAGGCTTGAACACTGCAGTTGGACTGGGGACAAAGGACCCAAGCATCAATGTGAAACCACATTTCCTAAGCTATTGCTGTGAATCTTAGGTTAGGCTCTCCACGTTTACAATATAAGCTGTCATCTTTCTGAATGTCAGAGTAACTTCTCTTTGATTATTCTAATGCCAGGAAAAGTTTTCTCCCTAGTTATCCAAGCCACCCCATGACCACAGGGTCACAATTCTGGCAATGTAAATCACCTGTGTTTCAAACTTCGGTTTCAGAGATTACTACCATGATACACAATGCATAAACGGCCTTTTGGAATGCTGGCCTCACATGGCCACGGGGCAGCCGACAGTCCTAAGCTTCATGTGAATGATACAGCTGGTTCTCCCCTGTACAGCCTTGACACAGAAGAGAGGAAAATTAGTGCATACTGTGCTTGAGAAGGTCACTGCCATGGGATGGTGTAACTAAAAACTGGGAGGCAGGGAACACTGGTACAACCAAATGTTTGCCAACCTGATGAATTTTGCTTCTGACATGTACTCAGTGTGAGTCAGTATATTTGATATATTTTTTAAACTTCTCTAGATATGATAGAAGTTGCTAAATGTTGCCATCTTACCGTGTTCCACTGTGAGAATGTGCAGCAAGACACAAATCCATGACTGGGGTGCCCCCGAGTAATTTTGTTACTTTTTGCTACTTGCTCGTGGATCCTTGGGAAAGCTGATAGGCCATGTTTCCCATGCAGCTTCTCCTTCCCGTGACTGAGGGGACCATGATTCTGCACAGAAGCTCTTTAAAACACATGTAGTAGCTCTATGCATGCAGGCTGCCCAGTTAGTAACCGTACCACCCTCAGAAAGCCAAATCTCCTAACAGAGAATGTTTACTCTCAGCCAACCAGCTGCTGCTTACAGTAGAGCTCATTAATCTCCTGACCTCTTCTGAATGGCTCAGCTTGCACACATTTGCTTTCACTCCTGAGGGCGGGCAGATTCAATGAGAAGCAGACCTATTTCGGGCATGCGCACTCCTTCCAGCCCATCCCCTAGCATGCTCTATGCAGTGGAAGCTCACATGTCTGTCCTACTTTTAGGAGTAACCACAGAAGGCAGCGGGAGATAAACATTCAAACACTCTGATGGGTGGTTCCGGCTGAGTGACTTTACATTATTTTTCACCCCAGGGGTAACATTTTCCATGACTGTTTAGAAAACCAGATGTGTTGGTCTCTTCTCTTTTCCAGCGTGTCCAGATACACTCCTGGGAAATGCCCACCACATGGCTTCTGTCCGTTGATTGGAGTCAGTCACAGACACAGAAGAGAACTAACTGACAATTCCTCTTCTCAAAACAATAAAATACCTACATTTAAAGCCTATTCATACTTTGTAACATTCTAGTTTCTAACTAAATCACTGCTGGAAAACTTATTCCATGACCTCAAATCCCCCCTGGGGGATTCTGGCACACTGACGCATTTCCTGATGATTCCGAGGAGGAGGCTCCTTTCAAGGTTATTATCTTCACCCTGAGTCATACTCTTCAGGGGAAACGAAGGTGGGTGGGGTGTAGAGAATGGTTCTGATTTGTAGATGAAGAGAAAGTAATATCCCCTTTGCCTGCACTCCAAAAGGCTCTGGTTGGAATCTGCACGAGAGGCCTGGGGACAGCTATCTCCCACTTGACACAGACCGCTTTGGGCAGAGAGGACAGGTGAGAGGCAGCAGCTGCTGAACACACTGCAGGAGGAATCCAGAATGCCTGTGGCTGAAAGGCTGGGCCATGCCCAGTGCCAAAACCTGCACCCTTGCACCAGCGAGCAGGCAGCTGGGGGCCGAGGAACTAAGGCTTTCTGTAGGAGCCGGGTAGGTTCAGAAAGTACTCAGAGAGCTACACCTCAGCATCTCAAGCCTCCAAATCAAATATAGCTGCACTTAGAGAAATGCAAAATAAATAAGTGAAAATAATAAACTTTATGTTATCAGTAATGGGCTTGGGGGGGAGCTGGTTTTCAGGGTCTGTAGTATTCACTGACACCAAATACTTTGTAACATTTAAACTCCACTCCTCTTTACACATGCTATGATTTCCCCCTCCAAAGTGTCACATGTATTTTCATTTGGGTATGTGTTTTAATTAGCCAAAGAGAAACATGAAATACTTCATGCATGATGGGAATTTAAACAAATACTTCTTCATTTTTTTCTTATAAACTATGTTACCAATGTGGTGCTGTTGGCAAGGACTATTCAGTGAAACAAGAGTCCTGTGAAGTTGTTTCTTGGCTATGATTTAAAAAAAAAAAAAAAAAAAAAAAAGTGTCATCTCTCTTCTTAGAAGTCTGTCTAATACCTTCCTTCTGAGACTAATTTCCAGGATCCAAAGAGGCACATACTCAATAGATTTGACCTTCCAAGATCCTAAGTTATAGGCTAATCAAATGAGTAGATGAGCTGACATTGGAGTGGACAGATGAACAATCTGACAGCTAGTAACATCGTAGCCACCCCAACTCCATCCTCTAACACTGACAGGTGGTCATGTCAATGGAGGACTATTCTGCAGCCAGGATCATCAACATCTGGAATAAAATGACAGGTCCATGGCCTGCTAGTCTCCTCCCAGGTGTACAGAAAGCTGGGCTTAGAGCTGGGCACCCACCTGCCTGTTGAGTGGTCCCCCATCTGCAGTCTGCAGCCGTGATCCATGTTCGCTTATCTGGATTGGCAAATGTAGGGTATGCTCTCCCATGGGAAGTCCACAGCCTCGGTCAGCATCCTCTTGGTCTGTTCCATCTGTCTGGTGACTACCCTGGATGCCACCAAGCTCAGCAAACCCAGGTGCATTCTCTGGATGTTCACTTTGAAAGCAGCACCATAATCATAACTTTGCTTTTATTCTTTTGTTCTGCAAACTGACTTTTCCCCTGTGACAGTGTAGCCTGGACTAGCCTTTGTGTGAGACCAAACTCCTGGTCTTACGCAAGCCTCCCCCTCACCCTTGTGTGGCCTGTCAGATAACTGCTCACCCTGCAGATGATCAAGTCCTCAGTCTTTTCCCTAAGACAATAGTTATACCCCCAGCACCTCTTTCACCTAAGCAGCAAAGATGCTCAGTTTATTAGAAAAGATTAATGAAAAGTTTTATTCATTGTAAACTATTGTTGCTCCCAATGGCAGTTTTATAAATGATAGGTGGAGGAATTCCAGTGTATTGACAAACAAGAAACCTCACAACCATGTCTAGGCTTTGCCTAACAATGTTTTTCCATGTCACGGACCCTAGGAACCTGGCTGAAATAATTTTTAAAGATGCTCTTCAATCTGAGGAGAGAGAATTACAATTCTCAGGGTAGCTTAGAATGGTAGTGTTCACTAGAGTTAAAGGCAGACAAAAGGCTTCAGCAGCTCAAAGGGCTCCCTCCCAGTCTTACAGTGCAGGAGCAGCTCAGCTAGAAGATTATGTAGCTGCACAAGGCCGCCCATGCTGTGTGTAACTGTACTTGAAAGACTGGGGACAGGAATGCAAAGCTATGGGGCACTCTGACTTGTACATAAAGAGTTGGTCAGTGCCAATACAGTGCCTCACACCTAAACCTCAGCAGTCAGGAGGATGAGGTACAAGGACGTCTGTGATTGAAGCAAGCCAAGGCTGCATACAAAGATCCCGTTTATAAAAACAAAAACCTAAAGGGAAGGAGAGATGGCTCAGGGGCTAAGAACACTGGCTGCTCTTCTGCAGAGAGGGATCTGGGTTTAATTCCCAGCACCCACAGTGCAGCTCATAATCATCTATAACTTCAGTTTGAGGGAACTGACACTCTCTTCTGGGTTGTGCAGGTACCAGGCACACACGGTGCACAAGATACACATGAAGGGAAGGCACTTGTATACCAAACAAAACTAAACAGGAAGCAACAAACCCTGCCTTTTAAATCTAGAAATTGAGACACATGGGGCAAACATATACAAATGTCAGAGGTGACCAAGTGACCCATGAGAGGCTTCGAAGAGATCCTTACAAAGCCGGAGGGATGGGCTCCAGCATGTAAGAATGTGCAAGGGCAGGAAACATCTGTGCACCAGCTTTTAGAAACCAGTGAGTTTGAATGCAACAGTGTAGGCCTCAGGGTGATGACTTTAAGGGTTTATATCCATCCACGACAAAGGGGATGTGAGCAAAAATCGTCACAGAGTCAAGTGAAAGATGTATGTGCTCTTAGAACTGACTCCAGTGCATGCCTGGATAGACCACTCTGTTTCCATGGCTTGGACTGATATCTAAAGATAAATAAAAATCCAGAAAAGCAAGAGGACACAGTGGGTGAGGTCGGGCGGGGTCGGAGGCATTACCTCCGTGACATCCTCCCCCCCATCTTCCATCTGTTTTCCTTGTCTCCAGTGTTTCAGCAGCCACCTGAGCTTGACATAGAAAAGGAAAATGTTCTGCTTCAAGGACCGGAGCTCCTGTTGCAGCAGATTCTTCTCATCGGTCCAGGTTCGCTTGTGGAGAGTGTTCTGCAAGGCCAGGCTGTGCATCTCCAGCTCTTTCCACCGCAAAGCATAGAGGTGGTCCTCCTCCATCTTGAACAGAACCAAGAAGATGCTGTGAAAAACAGCTGATCGAATGTGTCATCCAAACCTAACCAAGATTCTTAAAAGCAGCCTATTACCCAACCTTGATGGCGCACGGGAGGTGTGAGACACAGGAGTCAGAGGTTTAGGGTGATTAATGACCTGATGCACAAAACCTCATAAATTTTGTGATTTAGAAGCAAGTGATATTTCAAATGAAGGCATCGAAACTATCTTTACTGTCAATCTCTCCGTGCTTTTTAGGTTATCTCCAACTCCCATCAGGAAAACGTTATTTGGATGCTTGCAACTGACTCAGATGCCACTTAAGGAGATCCCATTTCCCCTGTGTGCCTGTGCTTGGCACACAGGGCTCATTACTACAGCAGAGAAGAATTAGAGATCCACCTCTTCCTGAAGTTTCTGGCTTCTCTCAAGCACTGGTAGAGAATGCTGAGACAACAGAAAACCTACTATGTGCTGAAAAATTAGAACAGTTGGACCAGAAAGAACTCTTACTGAGCACACAGGAATCAACTGTGTGCACCAGTATGCAGACATGACGACCTGTTTCCACATTTGAGATAGCGTGCCCATTAGATGTGTTCACCACTTAGGGAAATGAAAACATCATTACAGAATTAACCATCTCCATCTCTACATCAAGTTCCTGGACTTTTTTTTTTTTTTTTTTTTAAAGGCAAGGTCTCACTATGTTCCTTACACTGCCCTCCAACTCCTGGGTTAAAAGCAAGTCTCTTGCCTCACCCTTCAAAGTAGCTGGAACCACAGGAACCCCAGACATATGCTACTACACCTGGCTGAGTCTTTTTTTTTTTTTTTTTTTTTAACTTTATTTATTTATTTGCCTTGGTGTTTGCCTGGAACTGGAACTACAGACAGTTGTTAGCTGCCATGTGGGTGCTGGAAATCGAACCCGGGTCCTCTGGAAGAGCAGACGGTGCTCTTAACCACTGAGCCATCTCTCCAGCCCCCGAGTCTTTTTTTTTTTTTTAAATGTCTATACGGAGCTCTAAGCAGGAAGCAATTACTGTGTCAATACTACACAAAAGAGTGCAAATAAAATCTTTTTTTGCAGATAAAGACTCAAGGATAACCCTTGTTGTAATGGAAGTGATACAGGCAAACAAGGGCTTCTGAATCAGACCAAAATGAGGGTGTGAATGTTGGCCCTTCCACTGCCTTCTGACTTAACAGTTATACCAAAAGTCAAGGATGTGGTTCTTCTCACACAGCACTAGATTCTCAAGAATCATAGGTTCACAACTAGGGCTTCCTGGTGGAGAGAGGAACATGGCTGATGTGCTAAATGGAGGCTGACACCTTCTGAGAAGGTCCACAGGGCTGTGCAGGGCCCTCTCCTAACACCTGCTCTACATTGGGTTTCAAGCTGGAAGAGGAAACATGGCAAATTTATTCACCACCTCAGCGGTCCTCAGAGCAGCAATGCTGGTTATCTCCAGAAGGATGTGATGGCAAGGAGTAGTGAAGAGACTAGTGCACTGGAGACCCAACTCTGCAGCTCCTCACTGCTTTATCCCCCACTGGGACATTCGAGCTATCTCAGTAGGAAGCAAAGACACAGCATCATAACGCTGTGGAGAGGTGTCTGGGCTCAGGGAGTTGGGCCTCTGAGATGCTCTACTATTCCCTGGCAGCACCCTGTCCAGACCCTAGGGGACCTGTGAATCTCCCTCCACACTTCTCTGTCTGCTTCCTTTTGTTTGTCCATTAGGTGCCTCTAGCCTTTTGCCCTCTGTCCTTTCCTGTCTCAAGAAGCTACCACCTCCTCTATCATAAATATGCTATGCACACCTGGGACTCCACCACTGTGTCACCAACAACTCCAGTGACAACCTGGATGTGTGTGCATGTGTGTGGGTGGGTGAGGGTGTGTGCAGATTTCTCTCTTATGTAATTCTTTCTTTTTGGTAATAATATGAGAAACTTTACCTCTACAGGAAACATTTGGAAAGGAATTTGCAACTGAGGGAGACACAGCAGGAGACACTTTAAGAGTCTGGCGTTATTCTGCACTTTGTAAGCTGCAAGGTATAGTAGACCATCCCATGACCGACTTAGAGCCTCTTGGCCCCAATCACCATGGAGGTATATGCCTACAGCACATATTCCTGGCCAAAACAAGTTCTTAGATATACCGGATGACTCACTTTGCATAGTATATGTGTTTTGGAGCATCACGGTACATTTTTTGGTGCCAACTGCACTGCTCTGCTTTCTTTTGAAGCTACAGCTCTTTTAGAACAAGCACAGGGGAGAATAATGGTGGCAATTCTACATCTAGATACCTGCCTACAACTTAATTAGATGCAAGGTTGTAGGGTAAGTGTCCTCAGAGGCCCAGGCTAGGAGCATCTGAATCTGGGAATCCCTTAGTGGATAAAGGATAATTAGCCTGTAACACATAATTTTAAAAATAACCACAAGTTAATCAGGCCATAGCTCAATCAGTGGCATTTTTTTTTTTAAGACAACACTTTAGGGTGAGTTGATGTTTCTATCTTACAATCCCATCATGGTGACAGACACTCTTGCTACCTGATACATTTAAAGTCCTTGTTTCAAGTTAAGTTTACTGGTCGACATCAGTGTAGGGAAGTTCAACTCGAGAACTGGAGCTGAAGATTTTCCTGAAACCACATTTGTCCCTATCCAAGGATGGCTTTCTGTGGTTTGTTACCCAAGAGTCAATTACAGTCCAAAAATATTAATAGGAAACCCCGCAAATAACTAATTTGTTCATCTGAAATGTTAACTGAAGGATATTGCTATAATGGTTTAGTCACTGTTGTTTATTTCTGCTATGCATGGTTTGTAAGTTAAACAATACAGGAATAAACAGCATATGAGAGGTTTGGTATTCTCTATGATTTGGGGTATCTCTGGAATGTTCTAGAATGGCCCCTCTGCAGATTAGGAGAGGCAACATTGCTGAAAAAGTGTGCTCAGTGTGGAAAGATGGATGTTTTCTCTGGTGCACCTAAGAAGAAGGAAGCCTCTCACCGAATGACTTGTGTATATGCCTACGGCTCTTGGCACTTGCAATGCAACAGACAGCACTATTTTAAAATGCATCGTTGCACTGCTCCTGGGAGTCTCTGCAATGCTCAAAGCAGGTGTGCCGGAGTCCTCATGAAATATTTACCTTACGGATCTTGTTTGTGTATGTCTCTGTCTCCTCTTGTCGCAGTCTGGCCGCCTGCACGAGCTGGCCCTGTAGCTCTTCTACCGACACACTCTGCTCAGGTAAAACAGGGGAGCCCCTGAGCTGATTGGCGGGATAAAGGAAGGGTTTAGCGGAAGTGAAAACTGCCTCAGGTGATGACTCAGAACACACATCTGTACAAGGGGACACACACACAGGGAACATTGCACAGAGGCTGCAGCAGTGGAGTGACCACGCAACCTCCCCAGGGCTTCCCACAGGGGAGCCCTGCTGCTCTGTGTCTTTTATAAGGAGATAAGGTGACCAAGTGGGAATCCTTAACCACACAAAACAAGCTGAGGTGTGTGTGTGTGTGGGGGGGGGTATATCAAAAGGCTCTCCACTATTACAGCAGCTTCTAGGTGGGTTATAACATTCAAATAGGACTTGGTGAACATGTCCATGAGATCACAGTCAGCCTCCTAAATTCATAGACTCACTTCCCTGAGCCATGGGGACATGGTTCTTTCTAGGGGATCCAACTAATCTGTCCAATATGCTTTGCAGATTAGGAATTTTTCTGCCCCACCAAGGGTTCCTTTAAACCCACATCATGGTCCTGGTCACTCAGAGTGGCTGTGGCTCCTTCCAGGACAAACACCTCTTTTTAAGCCTCTCTGTGTCACGCTATGGCCAGGAACCACTCAGATCTATTAACACTTAACTACACTCCAACCTAAGGATAGGCTATGGGATATGTACTATTATTATTTATAAAGCTTACGCTTTGTGATCAAATGGCCATGAAAAAAGAGATTAGTCATGATTTTTGAAGGCACATTTAAATCCGAGGCACCCTTGAAACTGAAGCAAAATGTTTACCCACTAAGTTTGTGCTAATTAAAGGTAAGCAATTAAGAGAACAAAATAAACAAAACAAGACAGGGTCTCACTATGTAGTCCAGGCTGTCTTTGAACTCTCTATTTATTCCGGGCTGGCCTTGAACTCATAAAGCCTCCTACTTCTGCCTCTCAAAGGAGTATGCCACTACACCTGACTGAGTAGGTGATTTTAAAACTATGGCCTAGAGTGGACAGTTGTGATAAAGGCATGTTATCTCACAGTCTCCTTTTGCCAGCCTTTAACCTCAGTCTACTTCTCACTGAGAAAACTGTTCTGGATGTTGGTGTTGCCTGGCTTGTCACTGGGTGAAGACCACACCCTGGGACAGAAAATACAGAACTCAAAAGGCAGAGACAGGACAGAAAAAGCTACACACCAGGGTGTGTGTGTGTGTGTGTGTGTGTGTGTGTGTGTGTGTGTGTGTTGGGGGGGCTAGAGAGGGAGATGCCACCTTTGCAGTAAACTTTATAGCTCCCAAGAGATTTAAACTCCCCAGTATGGTAGTGTGTGCTTTTATTCCCCAACACTTGGGAGGCAGAGCTGGTTTGTAGCCATTCTTTTTAGATTATAAAGTGATTTCCTGCATAGCCAGGGTTCCATAGTGAATTCCTGTCTCCAAAAACAAAATCTGGGGGTGTACTCAGTGGCAGAGGACTTGCCCAGCATGTATGAGGCCTTGGGTTCTTCCCAACATTAAATACCGAAACTCAACCAAGTTTAAGAAACAAGAATGGGGATCATGAAATGTTGCTCTGGTCCGTGAGTTGTTGGACCCTGTTGTGAATGCTCTGTGAATTTATCATGATGACTATCTTCTATTGTCCATTTGAAAATCTCATTTATTATCTGAAGATCTCGGTTGAATTCTGATGTTCACTTACTCATACTCTTTTACTTTTATTTATTTGTTTTGAAGGTCGGTATTTTTATAAACAGAACCCCCTGCCTGTTTCATCCATGTGTATATGTATTTTGCTCATACTTACACCTGTGCTCCTCCATCATTCCCTCCCACAAGCTCCTCTTCTCAACACTCGCCACTTTCCTGTCGTGATGCTTTTCTATAACCCACTCGGTTTAATTAGGATCATTTGTATGTGTGTGGCTACAGGGTTATTTGCCTGTTCCAGCTCTGTGGACACTTTTTAACTGCGTGTTTGAAGTTCTGCACTGTGAACTCATCTTCAGTGAGCATCTATTTCATGGTCTTCCATATGGCTTGACTGACCATGTGGTGTGTGATTGTAAGTTGACTTTGTGCTTGCTAAAGGCATCATTTTTAGACATAATCCTTGGGGATTCTTAGAACAAACTGGTAATGTAAGTTCAAATCTTGGTCCTAGGTAAGGCCAGCTACAGTTCATTTTCCTCTCAACCCCACAGCCTGTGCTGGTGAACAGGTTCCTGTTGCCTCTCTTCTCCCTCCAACCTGTAGACAAATGTTTTTCCTGCCCATTGATGTCATCCCTGCCAGTGGTTGGACCAATGCCCTGTCTTCTATTCCCCTTGGAGCTACTGAAGCCAATGGTCACCACCACTGGCAATTACCATCCAAACCCACATGTCTATAGGTTAGATACCTCTCTCTGTATACTTTGGAGTTCCAACTCTAAAAGATGCCTGAACATTCATTATTCAAATAGGCATTTTATATATATTTTAATTTATATGTTTAGTATATGTGTGTGCCTGTGTGAATTTATGTGCACCTGTATGTGAAGGTGCCTGCAGAGGCCAGAAGAGGGCGCCAGGTCCTCTGAAAACAGCATTAAAGATGAATGTGAGCTTCCCAATGTGGGAACTGGGAACCAAACCCAGGACCTCTGGAAGAGTGACAAATGCTATTAACAGCTAAGGCATCTCTCCAGCCCTGATATGCTTTATATTTTATACAGTGTAATTGAGTATTTACTATTTTGGGCACCACCCACAGCACTGGGGTCACAGCATGGAAGATGCTACAATTCAGGTATTTTCTACAGGAATATTTCAGGGTAGGCCGGGTGCTTGCTACCAACTTTACTTTCTAACTACACATTATGGGTTCAAAATGAGAACACCCTCTAGATTTCAGTGTATTAGATACTACCAAAGTATTGCATTACAAAGATGTAAAGCAAACATTCTAATTAAGCTTATTGTTAAGAAAAGTACATAATAAGATATCTTGGGAATAGCACCTAAGACTAAATACAAAATTCATTTATGTTTTATATGTACTTTATACACATAGTCTAAAGGTAATTTTATACAGTATTTTTAATAATTCTGTGTGTGATGCTACATGGTATGGAATTTTTATTTATGGAGTTATGTGAGTGTTGTGGTATTCAAACTTTTCAGACTTTGGGGCATTTTGGGTTTCATTTCAGACATGCTCAATCTAATATTACTTTAGTTTTAATCTTAATAAATACTTGAAATATTATAAAGAGACAAGCCTCATTCTTCAGCAACATCTGTTTGAACTACACTTGCTCAGGGTCACAGAGACCTTGAGATCACCTGAGGGTCTTCACCTGGGGTAATGCTCCCTCAAGTTTTCTTTTCATGTGTTATCCCTTTTGCTAGTGAAATACTAGAACACTTGTGGTCACTCCAGTGTTACAAAGAACAAAATACAAACATACTGTGTCATTTCTTCTAGAATGATTCTACTGTACACAACTGCAAACAATCACATAACATTTAGGGAACATTTGCACACAACACAAATTTCCTGTAGAAAAAGAAATAACTTTTCTTTATCACCAAATCCCCAAAATTTGAATTTAAAAACCATCCTTTGCTCACTTACCTATTTTGATCATAACAACAAATGAACTCAGCCTGATTTTTCTATTAGGATCGTCCATTTATACATTCTTGTCCTGTGGCTGGTGAAACACTAACCTTGGCATCAGACCTCCCTATCCTGTTAGCATCTGAAACCCACCATCCATGATCCTCCCCGAGTATCCACACTGCTAACTTTTTGGCCAGCCCTAGATAAAGCAGCTTATAAATTAGTCCTAGGCTTAAGAAGATGATGTCACTATCACAAAAGGAGAATACTTTTC
This sequence comes from Sigmodon hispidus, assembly GCA_004025045.1. Lineage (NCBI taxonomy): Eukaryota > Metazoa > Chordata > Mammalia > Rodentia > Cricetidae > Sigmodon > Sigmodon hispidus. The sequence goes on from PVIH01007374.1 coordinate 97,912, forward strand.
CACTCCAGTACTTATATACCACTTATACAGCAGAACCCCACCACCACCTTAGGACCATGACTTCATTTCTGGTGCATTCCATTTTGCACTGGTCAGGTTTCCCATCATCCCCTTCAAACTTTGTATATGTGGCTCACACATGTACAAATACTTGGCACAAACCCCAGGTCGTTTTCTTGGGACTGGTATTTCACAGCTGAGACACGAGGGACTGCAGATGATTGAAGGATAAAGAGGAGGAGAGAGCTGAAGGGCCCTCTGAGATCTGACACAGAAACTCAATCCTCTGGCACAGGCTTGATCTCATTTATGGATGAAACCCGACCAGTATCCATGCTTGGCTACTTCTCACTCAGGACTATTTTTAAGGTGCCTCATATATTCCATCCGAAATGTCCTATACAATGATTGCTTTTAACTGAAGTGCATCTCTTGGCAGACTTAATGGGAAACAGGGGGCAAAGTCAGGGAAGGAGTCCAGAGCACAGTGGGAGCCGACTGCCAGTACATACTGGGGTAAACTGGCAACAGGAATGTTGAGCCTTCTAAGTCTGGTTGTTCATAAGTTTTTCTGGCTGCTAATTTCTGTGTGATTGTCCTGTGAGCTAGCAGGTGTGAACAGGTGTGACTTCTATGTAAAGAACATTGGCCTGGGCATACTTTTTCTTCCCTAGGTTTGATGAATCTTGGTGGCTGCACAGCAGGCCATCGATACAACACCTGTTTACTATCAGCTACGAGTGGACTTGCCTTTTTCTTCTTTCTGTAAGCAACCCTGTCATTAATGTTACTAACAGTGACCGTAGCTTAATCCTGGCCAAAAACAAAAACCCCAAAACACCCCTTGTCTTTAAAAAAAAAAAACACAATGCAAATGGGGCACACACAACTGCCAGAATGGCACACCCCAGCTGCGGGCCCAGCCTCACTCAACCTCATAACACAACAGAAGTGTCCATGTTTGCCTTACTCCCCAGTGACTCTGGAGTCTGTGTTTGTCTTCAATGCAGAGTGCCTCTGTGGTCAGGATGCTTTGCAGTCTCCTGGAAGCACCATGTTGACTCCATGACAGGCCTTGCCAGTGGAAAATGTAAGGATGTCTTCATTGGGAGGCTTCTCTTACTTCTTGGAATTGCCCATTGTACAGTGCTTATATAATACTGCAACCGGCAAGGCCACTGTGCTAGGAGAGCTAGCCTCCCTAACTGTAGCCTACAAGGAAGGACTCTTGCAAAAAAAAAAAAAAAAAAAAAAAAACTATAGCAGGATCAAGGGCTACTGGACAGTTAGTTACATTTGTGAAAGTGACCCTTTCTCTATACCATGTGACATATCTCTGTGTGGATCTTACCCCTTCTAGGAAAACAAGCTTCCTTGACCTGGCCTTCTTCAGTTTCCCCCTTTAAGATATATACAATTGAGGGCTGGAGAGATGGCTCAGACGTTAAGAACACTGGCTGCTCTTCCAGAGGACCTGAGTTCAATTCCCAGCACCCACATGGTGGCTCACAACCACCTGTGTATGCCTTCCTCTTGCCTGCAGGCACACATGCAAACAGAACATTGTATACATAATAAATAAATCTTTAAAAAATATATATATATACAATTGAAAGGAGCCTGAATATGTATTTAAAAAAATGGTGGTATTATGGTGAGGAAGCTGGCCACCAAGTAACAGTGGCCTGGAGAGTGTAGGGTCTGGGCCACCAGGCTCTGATATCATAGAACACTGGGGCATGCTGGGAAAGCTCAATTCTGTTCCTAACTGGTTTGAGCAGGATGAGAGGAAGCCGTCACTTCTCTGCAAAGACCTCAGTTTTTCCATTAGCAGAACAAAAGTCAAGTCTTGGATCAGATGTCTCATCCCAGGCTCTCTCAGCTGTACTGTTGGTGACATGTCACCTCCCAGCTTTACTCATTCAGAGATGAGTCTCTTTCCTGGAGACTGATGGTCCCTCTGTATTTAATTCAGTTTTCTCTCTGCAGAGCTGTGCTGTTTTCTGAAGGTTATGATACCTGTGGGCATACAGCACCTTACCATCACTTCAGCACCAACAGGGCCCAGAAGGCATCTAGCTGGTGAAGAGTTCTGAGGCTTACAGACCTAGAATAACTGGCCTCCTGTGGTTAGGCTACAGTTCTCAAATGGTCCATCACAGGAAGAGACCACTACCACTGCTGACAACTTGATTTTCACCCAAGGGCTGAGAGGTGACCTGGCTCCTGGAACATTCTGCCCCTTGTTCTTAATTCTTTTATCTGCTGTCCACAGCATGTGGTATGGAGGGAGGCAGTCCCCAATGACAGCTTAAAGAATCATTGAACATGACCAGAGAAGAGCTGTACTCTGACCCACTTCCTAGATGAGAAAACAAACCCTTGCTCAGGAGACCAAGCTAGTCATGGGCACTTAGGCTAGATCCCATGTCTTCCTGGGCTGTCTGTTCAGGTGATGAGTCAACCAAGAGCCATCTGAAATGTGTGTGCATTTGCACCTACCCAAGCAACAACTAACTTCTCAGATGGAGACCCTGTGTGCTGTATGGGCTACCAAAGTGCTTCTTGTGAAAGTTTCACAATCCTAAGACACTCATGAAATCCACGGGGAAATGAGCGCCTCCGGTGTGGCCACTCTGTTAGTCTTCAGTTATAAAACTGAGGACCATCTAACTTGCAATTTAAAGAGGATATACCTAACTCTCACCAAAAACTACTGGGGAAACAACTCAGGATCTGTGCAGGTAGCTTCAACGCTGCATATTGGGTTACCATGGTAATGGAGAAGGGTTAGGGAGGTGCAAGTGGGAAGAAGATATCTGCAGCCTGCCCACAGGCTGCAAGAGTGTCTCCAGACACCATGAAGGCACCTCCCACAGCACAGGCAATGGGAAACCTGAAGAAGGGAACCAGAGAGCTTCCTTGGAACCTGGTTTCCATCAGTGCTTTTTCTGCTGTGGAACAGGAAGCCACCACATGTTCACTTGTCAGTGCAGTAGGTTATCTTCTCACACCTCCAGGTGCTCACCGGTTACTGGTGTGTGTGTGTGTGTGTGTGTGTGTGTGTGTGTGTGTGTGTGTGTGTGTGTGTGTGTGTGTGTGTGTGTGTGTGTGTGTGTGTGTGTGTGTGTGTGTGTGTGTGTGTGTGTGTGTGTGTGTGTGTGTGTGTGTGTGTGTGTGTGTGTGTGTGTGTGTGTGTGTGTGTGTGTGTGTGTGTGTGTGAGTGTGTGTGTGTG
>PVIH01007375.1:5834-101205 GCA_004025045.1 Sigmodon hispidus
TTTTTTTTTTTTTTTTTTTTTTTTTTTTTTTTTTTTTTTTTTTTTTTTTTTTTTTTTTTTCTTTTCTGTTTTTCAAGACAGAGTTTCTCTGTGTAGCCCTGGCTGTCCTGGAACTCACTCTGTAGACCAGACTGGCTTCTCACTCAGAGATCTTTTTGAGTGATCGGAGTCTGAGAGGTCTCTGCCTCCTGAGTGCTGGGATTAAAGGGTTGCGTGGTCACTACCTGGCACTGGGTCCTGTATGAAAGGTAATGTAAAGAGAATGTTGCAGTTGTCATCTAAAGTCATATTTGCATTTTTGATAACTAACACTCTGTATTCTTAGCTATTTTGTCTTTACTATACTGTGATCATTTTTACAAATGGAATACTGACTTATTTAGTAAAATGAGACTTAATAGTTGTTTTGGCTACTTTAGCATTAGTATGACCAGAATACCCAGCAGAGACATCTCAAAGGAGGAAATGGTTCCGGCTTCGTCCGGTGTGATGATGTGCTGGAGTTTGTGACAGCAGGAGCATAGGATGGACTGTGTGTGCAGATGTGGGTATGGAGGAGAGCTAGGGCAGAGCTGGGGCTCTTGTAGCCCATAGTTCTTCCCCTTGGTGAGCCTTTCCACCTGGTGCATGTTCTCCTGCAGAGTCCATAGCCTAGGATCAAGCAGCCTCTGAGCGAGCACTCACCTCAGAAACTTATGGGCCACTTTAGATTCCAACCTCAATTCTAGTCACCCTACTTTTCAAATAAAATAAAGGCATATTTTAAACAGAAAAATGATTTGGGAGGTCAAAGACCTTAAATAGAGGTACATATTTCGTCCATAAAGAATAAGAATTTACTATGCCTGAGTAGTGTAGCACCTGCCAATTTATGTCTTGCTTTGAATATAATGTTAATGGCAAATAAGCATTGAGGAACTACAAAACTCTGGAATATGACTTTAATTATTATACTTTTTAATATTTATTTTTATTTTATGTGAATTGTGTTCCGCTTGCATGTACAACTATGTAAGGGTGTCAGATCTTGGAATGACAGACAGTTGTTAGCTGCCATGTGGATGCTGGGAAACTAACTCAGGTCCTCTGGAAGAACAGTCAGTGCTCTTAACCACTTGTAATAAAAATTATTTACTTCACCTGCTTTTATACTTCTGTATATACTGTATATACTTTTATACATTCTGTATATGATCACTGGATCATATTTTTTTAAGTTTTCATTTTATGTGTATGGGTATTATGCCTTATTTATATATCATTGTACCATGTGCATATCTTGTACCTGCTGAGATTGGAGGAGGGTGCTGTATCCCCTGCAACTGGAGTTACAGATGCTCATGAGTCACCATGTGGGTGCTGGAAAGTGAATCCAGGTCCTTTGCAAGAACAAGTGCTTTTAACCACTGAGCCAACTCTTCAACCCTGCAAATATGAAGTTTTTATCTGAAATTACAAGGAATCATTATTAAAACTAACAGTATAAAATATCTGTATGATCTAACTATGCATGTCCCCCCTCCACTCCCCCACTCCTTGTTAGGTGAAGCACTCTGATTTTTTTTTATTGACCACTTTCCTGATTGCAGCTCAGATGCAGTCTCTCCTTGGTAGCGATATTAAGTAATGGTTTCCTTGACATCACCATAGATTGAAAAGGCAGTTTTGATTATTTTACACGCAGCTTCCTTCTTAAGCATGAAAATAGTAACCCTCTTAGCTTTTCCTTTTTCCTACCAGGGGACCTCGTGAGTGTCTCTTCATGGCCGAGAGAACAGCAGTGCAGGGTTCATTTTCAGAGTGCTGACTTGGCCTTTAGTGTTTGGGCAATTGTGTAACTGCATGTTTTTCTTTGCTTTGTTTGGATACAGTGTTTTGTCTTGAGTCTTAAAAATCTATCTAAATTAATATCTTTAAATGAAGGACTACCTCCATAACTTCTAATCTGTAGGGGAGGAAGGAAATGTGTTGTACATAAAGCTGAAGGGTCTTAAAATGCATTGTAAGTCCAGTGTCCTCACTTGGGAAAAGAAGCCTATGAGTGACACTGTGTGCTATGGCACAGATTCTGACATTAAGGTCTTAATTCTGTCTTTAGTATTTTTTTCTGATTATTAGGCGACTTTGGTGTTCTCTCTCTCATATTGTTTTAACAAAAATCCTGTTCTAGGTATGCTTTTGTGATTCAAGACACTAATTTCTATATTAGATAGGAGATCTTTGCATCTCTGGACTACACTCTTCTGACTCCAGGAAGAGAGAATTTCAAAGGCTATGTGATCTAGCCCCAAGGTCGCTTGAGCCCTTTGTCTTTTTCATCCCTACCATCTCCAGCTCAGGAGACAGCTCTGTCTGTTCACTTAGCACTTTCTGTTTCCAAGACCACGTTTCCTCTCCTCTCTCACATGGTGGATAGCATTGCCACATTAACATCTGAAGTCATGATTTCTTTTTCTCACATTTATTTATGCTATCCTTATTTTGTGGGAAAATCTTTTTCCAGCTCTATGTGTAGTCAAATGCTGCACATCCTAGAATACCCAACTCTAAAGGATTTTTATTTCCTTCTGGGTTCTGGCTGAAAAGAAGTGTGAATTGCAAAATCTGGAGTCAAGTGGCTTCTTTTGACACCTAGACACTTGGTGTTCTTTTATCAGGGGACTAGCACAGGAAGGCTGTAGACATCATCTATCTCTTCCACTCGCTTTCCTTTCTGGTGAATAAGTGACTTTCCTGGACGGAGCCTAAAGAGATGCAACTCTCCTAATCTCAACTCCAGAATGCTTTCTTTTGTATTTTACTTCCTCTTATGTAAAATTCCTTGTAATTTTAGAAGCTTTTTAAACAGAGATTTATTATTTGCCTAGCTTGAGACCAAGAACCATGTTTTAAACTCTTATATTCCCCTTAATGTCAACAGACTAGTTCTTTCTTTATTTTGTAACTGATACTTACTTTTCGGATGAGCAGTGGTTTAAGCCTGACGTGGTTGTATATATACTTGTTTTCTCAGAACTTGGGAACTCTGGTACGAGGTTTCTGACTTCACAGCCAGCCTAGGTTATTTAGTGAAACATGTCTCAAAATAAGCAAAAAACAGATGAAAATTTTAAATCAAAATGTATGCCCAATTGTAAAGATATTTATGACTAAATATTAAGGTATATTTGTTTAAAAGGGATGGGGAGAGTATTTGTTTATTAATACTAATAAATTAATAAATAAAAAAATAAATATCAATTTATTTTGATGCAGAGTCTTATATATTCCAAGCTGGCCTTAAGCTCACCATGTAACTGAGGATGGCCTTGAATTCCTGATCTTCCTGTCTTTATCATCAGGATTGGAGGGCTTGTATGACCTCCCAGTTTCTATGGTGTTTGGGTCAAACCTAGAGCATTTGTATATGCTGGACAAGCACTTTACTAAGTAGGCTACATGCTCTGCCTTAGAGGGATTTTTTTTTTTAATAGTTTTGATATTAACCATCTGTTAGCTTTATTGAACACAAAATAGTGGGAACAACAAAGTGTAATTGAAAATATTTAATTTTATTTTGGATTTGGCTTGTTTGTGGTGTTAACACTAGCTTAAGTACAGAACTAGACATTACATCATCATTGTGATGTCATTTTCTAAGGAGATGAGAGGTATGTAATTAAAAAAAACCTAATTTGCAGTGGGTAAGGATTTATTGCAGGAGTGGATGTATAGTATGAGCAAAGAAGGCACTTGACCCATAGCACTGCCCCCCCCACCATAGTAGCAGATTTTATTAACTAAAAATATGACATAATTCTTTAAATTATTCATTATTATTATTTGTGTGTATGTTCATATGTGGGCATGTGCATGTTATACTTTGTGTAGAGGTCAAAGGACAGCTTGAGGAATAACTTTTCTCTTTCTACCATGTGGGTCCGGAGGATCAGACTCAGGTGGTTTGGTGGCAAGAGCCTTTACCCACTGAGCGAAGTCACCACCAGAAAACTATGGTAGCGTTCTGTTGTTTGGGTTCATAAGCCATTAGCGAGAACTGCCTTGTGGAGTCTTGGGTTTTAACATTTTCTGAATATGCCTGTTTTAAAGTATGTAAGTGAAGCAACTAGAATCATATATGCACTCTATAATTCCTTTGCAACCCAGAATGAATAAAAATGGGCCATTAGAGGGCAACTTACATATCTCCTGGGCGCATAAAGCATGGGCTTCCTGCCTGTAGTCAAGGAATTCATCATCTGCAGTAGCTGTAGTCCAGAGGTGACAGCAAGGTGAGAGCAGGCTTACAGAATGGTGGGAAATCATTGATATTCTAACTTGGAGGCTGTAAATGGCTCCGTGGCAGATGGAGTCTTTGTCAAGGAAGAAAAATGGCAGCTTTCGAGTGCGTGGATGCTTTGCTAGCACCTCCGCACACAGGCTGTGACCTTCTTGGATTCAGAGACTCTTCCAGCTCTAATAAATTGTTCTCGGCTTTTATTCACCACAAGTAGATAAATAGTTGTCATTACATTTGGGTACAAATTGAGGTGTTTCATTATGAAGAAACATAAACATGTTTTATTGTCTACTCTTTAAGGAAGTAAGCTTTTAAGGGAATTTACATTTCTTGTCATCAGAAACCCTGAGTTTCTCAGTTGATTTACAAGATTAAAAGCACCTAGTATAGTTTCAAAATCTTTGTTTTAGGATAAAAGAATATTAAAATTTGAAAGTATTAGAAAAGACCTAGACCGACACATTCAGTTTACAGATGAAGAGACTAAGGCTCATGCTGATGTATTCAGGACCCATTTTGCCAGATCACAGTTAGGTCTCAAGTCCAGAATAAATGGCTAACTGAGGTGCCTATGCCACGTTTTCCCAGCATCCCTCAGTTCCTACCTGTTACAAGATATGGCTTGCAAACCCCACCCCTTACCATAAATCCAGATGGCCCTTCCTCCAGCTGCCCTTCCCTGTACAATCGAGCCATTTTGGTTACCCAGCCCTTCTTGTCTGTGCTCAGCCTTCCTGGCCTCTTGGTCTCCTGATCTCCTGCTGTCCCCTCTCCTCACATGGTCATGGCCGATTTGGACTCTCTCAGATGTCTCTGCCTCTGGCTATCTCTCTGTAATAAACTTCCTTCACCAGATCTAGGAGGAGTCATTTTCTCCCTCTTAAATTTTTTTTCATTGATTCATGACTCACAGATTGATAGATAATGATTTGTTCTACTTACAAGTTATTTTTAACTTTGGAGATACTGCTTTAAGTATAATTAAAAATTATTATAGAAGGCACACACTTATTTATAATAGCTGCATAAAAAAGTAGCTATAGGGTTTTTCAATTATTACTCAGTTTCAGGTATTTTTATTAGGAAGAATTCCTGTTTCATTCTAGTCTGATCACTAGAGTGAATAACAATTTTACAGTTGTTTATACATAGAATATGAAATGATGCATCAGCTGTTTTCCTAGTAAATACTTGTGCCTTAACCAACTGAGTCATACAGACAAGTCTCGAGCCTAAAATGGTTCATCCTACAACTTTTAATTTTGTAATGCTGTGGGAGCACTGTGCATTCAGCAGTTACTGCACTTTGCAGTTTGGTCTTTTGCTGTGCTAGTGATACATGGCAAGATACTGTTGGTGTCCAAGAGCCAGAAGTGAGCCACACATCTGTCAGCTATGAAGTCACAAGGCTGCAAAGCAGTCATCTGTATTACATTGTGCTGCTAATTCTTGATTCCACCGGTTAGATTATAAAGTCCATTTCCATTCACAACATCTCTACCTTTCTCTGGATTTATTGGGATATAAACTGATTACAAATGGAGCAGTATTTGTTTTCTATTGTGAATTTTAGAAATTTTAGAAATACTGCATTTGATGTTAAAGTACTTAAGAGTTTTGTAGGCTGTATTCTGTAATACTTTGAAAAATTGTCGTATGTGTCAGTGAGAACCTTGATGTTTAGTGTAATATATACTATGAGAATATGTTATCATATAGAGTATGTTCACTTGAACCACTAACTTGTATTGGAGAGTGAAGGCAGAGTGAGTACTGGAAGCACCACATATGTAACATATTATGTACACTTGGCAGTCTCTATGGAAACACCACACACCTAACATCTCCTGTATACTTGACAGTCTCTATGGAAACACCACACACCTAACATCTCCTGTACACTTGGCAGTCTCTATGGAAACACCACACACCTAACATCTCCTGTATACTTGACAGTCTCTATGGAAACACCACACACCTAACATCTCCTGTACACTTGGCAGTCTCTATGGAAACACCACACACCTAACATCTCCTGTACACTTGTCAGTCTCTATGGAAACACCACACACCTAACATCTCCTGTACACTTGGCAGTCTCTATGGAAACACCACACACCTAACATCTCCTGTACACTTGGCAGTCTCTATGGAAACACCACACACCTAACTTCTCCTGTACACTTGGCAGTCTCTATGGAAACACCACACACCTAACATCTCCTGTACACTTGGCAGTCTCCAGAGCAGTGCTCTTTAACCTCCCTAATGCTGTGACCCTTTAACACACTTCCTCATGTTGGGGTGACCCCAACCATAACATTATTTTTGTTGCTACTCCAGAACTGTTAATTTGCTACTGTTATGAACTGCAATGTAAATATCTGTGTTTTCTGATGGTCTTTGGTGACCCTTGTGATAGGGTCTTTGGACCCCCAAAGGCCCACGATCCACAGGTTAAAAATGGCTGCTCTAGAGTTACAGAAAAAACTTAGGGATATTAGTGAAGAAAAGGCCCCAAGCTTAGAGGGATGCTACCCATCCAGAACTTCAGATCCAGACTTGTCATCTTGTGTCTACAAAGCACAGCTTAAGGAGGTGCACTATAGTGCTGTCTTTGTGCAATTGTAAAGCTAAGATTATAAAAGTCTTAAAGTTGTTTTGAATAAGAGAAAATGAGAAGTTTGTGCTGTAAGTTTTCAAAATCCTGAAGCAACCTTATAAAAACAACAAATCCCAATTCTGTGTTTTATATAGAATGTAGATATAAAAAAATATGAACCAGAATATCAAGGTAACCACTCCTTGTGAATATGCTGATAAGTTGCTATTTCACCTGTTAACTACTTTAATATTAAATCATTGTGCTCAGACATTAAATAATAGTCACTGAGTTACTCAGCCTCTGATTACTAAGCACTTATTTATAGAAGTGGCAAGGTCAGTGACTGGACACACTAAGGCTTTTCCTCATGTGACTTTTCTATGGGTAGAAGACAAAATAACGTTTAATTTGCTGTGTGACAATCAGCACTGTAAGGAAAAATAGTGAACCTAAGGCCGTAAGTGCAGTGTGTAAGCTGACACCTGTTATAGGGTGCTCACCAAAGCGGCTGTGATCAGCAGCAGCTGAGCTGCAGGAGCCCAGGGCACAGTTTGGCACAGTCCCAGAAGGACACATGAGCTGGGGGATGGTATCTGTGAGTGACAGCGAGGACAATGCTAGCGGAGAGGTTTTGTGTTATTTGGGTCTTTTTGTTGTTTTGTTTTTGAGGCAGGGTTTCACATTGTTGGTTAGGCAGTCCTGGACCTCATTATGTAGCCTAGGCTGCCTTCAATTCATGTTAGTCCTCCTGCCTCCGGAATGCTGCGATTACAGGCATGTGCCCACCATACCCGATCCTTGTTGTCAAACCAGTGTTTCCCAAAGAAATTTTGTCAGAACATTGGTTGTATAGAGCATTCCATAAAAAGAAGGTTCCATGGCTAAGTAAACTTGGGAGGTGTAAGATTAGGCAGGGCACACACACATGGAACATTCTGGTAATGGCAATTTGGAAAGCTTAGACAGGAAGATTGTGAGTTGAGTCTAAGATCCTGTCTCAAAAGAAAGAAGGGATGGAGGGAACTAGAAAGGGAGAAAGAGTGGTAGAGGGAGGGGAATGAAAGAAGAAATTGGGGGCTGGAGAGATGGCTCAGCGGTTAAGAGCACCGTCTGCTCTTCCAGAGGACCCGGGTTCGATTCCCAGCACCCACATGGCAGCTAACAACTGTCTGTAGTTCCAGTTCCAGGCAAACACCAAGGCAAATAAATAAATAAATAAAGTTTAAAAAAAAAAAAGAAAGAAGAAATTGTTATTTAGCAGCTGTTTCTGGTACGAATGTCTGAATCTACAGCATATGTGACCCTCTAAAGACTATCTGATGAAGCTGCTTCCTTCATGCATACTTGTCAGTACTAGACTAACTAACTACAGGTCAGGAAAATATTTTCCAAAAATTGCTGGTGCGAGTGCCCCTGCTTTCCCCTGGTAGCCTTCCAGCCTCTTCTTTCATTGAGACACACCTCTTTTTTTACCCTTGCATCTTACATCGTGTGTGTGTGTGTGTGTGTGTGTGTGTGTGTGTGTGTGTGTGTGTGTTGTACCAGGGTCTTACCCTGTAGCCCATACTGGCCTCAGACGTACAGAAATCCTCCTATCTTAATCTCTCAAGTTCAGGGTTCCAGGTGTGAGTCCCCACACTCACTCGCTGGTGCTAAGTGTTCGTATAGGATTGCATAATGTCATCTGGCCTGTAGCAATAAAATGAGTAACTGGTGCCTCTTGTCTTAGTGATGATGTAATTGATCCCACCATTCTAACTAGGTCATTCACCCACTCAAATCCTATAGAGTCCATGTCACCCACAAGCCTCATGAAGTCATTTATAAACTGTTCCTTTTATCTGAAGTTGTACATCAGCCTCTTGTACTTACTGCTCCCTACATTTAAACCATTTCACTGTATTAAAGCAGGTACTGTGTATGCTGGTGTGTCCATCTCCCTTCCCCCTGCCAGCCATTTAGAGCTGTGTGACACAGGGAGCCTTCTGCAGGGAGCCCAGTTGTTTTTATTCTCCCCTTGATTTTATTTTATTTTATTTTTTTTGACAGAGACTGTGTAGCTCTGTGGCTCTGGCTGTCTAGGAGCTCTCTATGTAGACTAGCCCAGCTTCAAACTCTAAAGATTCACATGCCTCACCTTTGAGTGTTTGGAACTGAAAGTATACATGATCACACCAAGCTAATTTTTTATTCTTAAAAGTTTTAAAGTGAATGACTTCTACAAGAACTTTCAAGATCTTCCTGGGTAAATCAGGTACTTATGCATAAATTTTATCAGAGCATGGAGTGTGATGAAATAAAAATTCAGATTTAAGTTTTCTCTCTGCACTGCACTTTATAATTGTGTTAAATAATACACAGCAGATAGAATAAGAGTTGCAATTAGCTAAATAATGAAAAGCATTCTGATGGAGAGATCTCTCAGGTTCTTTCTCTACTCATAAAACTGATGGACTATAGATTAAAATGTACAGATGTAAAGTTTTAAAAAGAATACTGGAAAATTATTAGCCCAAATTTAGCAATGAATTCTCATATGTGATACACATGCACAAATGTTATTTTTAAAAGAAAACAGTCAATTGGGCATCATCAAGTTAAAGATGCTTACTTATCAATATATTAGTCTTGATATAAACATATAAAGATATTTATCGGTATAATAAAAGATCCACCTCCCCACCCAAAGTGGATGCTGCTGAGGAAAGAAGGAGTCTGTTTTCTCTGGCCACTCCAAGCCTCCCTGCCCCCAACTCATGCTTCTAAAATGCAGATGAGGACAGATCATGTTAAGAAATAGGTAGATAATTTTTTTTTCCTTAAGGTAATAGAAGGATGCTGTGAGGAAATATGTGAAAGCTACATACCTAACACTATCTAGGCTATAAAAATGTACACAAATCATTACTGAGAATGCTAAGTTAAAAATGAACACAAGACGAAAACAATTTTATCATGTAAATACTTTCATGATAAAATGATTACTTTCACAGGGCACCAGGAAAACTCTAAAATGACATTTTTATTCCTCACTAATGAATGTAGTAAAATAAAATTTAGGGGCCATGAAAATGGCTCAGTGACTCAGAGCATTTACTGTGCAAGTATTAGGACTTGAGTTCAAATCCTTCAATTCACGTTTAAAATCATATGTGGGAATGTGAAGAGGAGGAGCTGCCAAGTCCAGGTCACTGCGAGACCATCTCATAGGAGCCAAGCAGAATGTGACAGAAGACTGATCTGATTCAGTGATATTGATTTGTATGCTTCTTATATAATATAGCTTTCAAATCAATCACATGAGTCCTCCTCTGGCTTCTTTACATGTGCATTCCAGGATATACATGCTTATACATTGTACATGTATACCACACACATATAAAATGTTTACTGTAGTGATAGTACCACATTCTGACAAGAATGTTGAGAAATTAGGTAAAATTAAAATGATACAACTAATCTGAAAAACGGATTGGGCAGTCGTCATGCTCTCCCTCTCTCCCCCCATTATATACCTGACAGTTATATTTCTGGGCATTTATCCCACAAAATAAAAAGTTTGTGTATATATAGGAACTTGAACATGTCCATAGTAACTTTATTTATACACCCAAACTAGAAACAACCAAACAGGCTTGCAACACATGAATAAATATAATCTGGCACATCCCTACTCAGAATATTGTTAAGCAATAAACCACCATTATACTGATGCATCCAACAACTTGGATCCATGTTGAAGATCCAAAAGAGACGAGGCAGTCATAAAATGAGTCCATTTCTGTCCTGTCCCAAAGATACGATAGCAATATATAAACCGGAAAGAAAACCGTGGTTAGTAGGGATTAGTTGGTCAGAGGGAAAGTGCTTGAGTGTGACGTGAGAACACAATGCTAGGCCCTCTGGTAGAGCTGGTTACCGGAGGAGCAGAAATGGCAGTAATGGTGTGAAATGGTGAGGTACAGGCAGCATGAAAGGTGCAGTCTCCAGGAAAACAGCAAATGATTTGTGGGACTGGATTCTACCATTCTCTCCTTTCCTACAAATACAGTTATTTCAAAAGACTGCTATCAAAAATTGTTGAACTCTCAATTTGACTCCAGGGCCTTACACATGCCAGGCAAGCAGTGTACCCCTGAGCTATCCCCCCCCCCCACCTTCTTTTAACTTGTAAGAATCTCACTATATTGCCTACTCTGGCTTTGCTTTCACTCTTTGCCCAGGCAGCCTTTGAACTTGGATGGAACCTTTGTGTCCTGGCCTTAGCTGTTGTTCCAGGCCTATGCTGCCAGACTGGGTCAGTTCACTTGTGAGAACAAAAGTATTTCACTTCCTCATTCAAGCCAAGGCTTTATCCATACTTTATGGCCTGTGTTGCCTTCCACCTCCTCCTCCTCCTCCTTCACAACATCCATACACATATCTGCTGCTTCCTCTGAGTATTGTTTTCATTGTCATCTGTAGACTCATCCTTTCTAAATAAGATGATAAACAGAATCCTAAGTTATTCAGTCCCTGACACCTCTCAAATTGAGTTGGCATTGAAAAAAATATCAATCTCATTCTTTTTAACTGCTGTGTGCTATTTCATAATAGAAAGATGTCATAACCTTTTAATTGGTTTATTTCATAGTGTTTCTAGCCTTCACTCCACCTTCAGGCCACCATTTAACTTCTGAGTATGATTCTTTATGTCTAAAAATTCAGCACTTGTTTACTTGTATATCTGTAATTGCAATTACCATGCTATTGTCTACTAGCTTTGTATTGTTCGATAGCTTTCTATATTTATTTATTTATTTACCAGTCTACACTGCCTGTGTCAAAGGACTTCTGGTTCTTCTCTTCCCAGCACCTGTCTAGAACTTGTTATAAAGTCTAGCAGATTTTAACATGTTGATCTCTGTGGCCATATGACTGCACTTGTGCAGTCTTGTCTGATACTAGAAGATAAGCAGTCTTGTTTGCTTAGTGTTGGCTGAGAGGTTTTACTCCTATATTTATGTACATATTATATGCAATCTATATAATATGTATTTTGTGTATTATATTACACATCTACATGCATGTAATTTCTGCTACTCTGATAGCCAAAATATTAAACATGCATTTTTATTTTGCAGCTTTGATATTCATTTCTTTGTATTAGTTCTATTTTAAGACCCTAATTTCAGAATTCTTTTCTTGCTTAAACTAGCTCAGTAGACAAAATATCACAATATCCTCAAAAATTTATTCCTGGCTTGGTGATGGTGGTGCACTTTTTTAATTCCAGCAATTGGGAGGCAGAGGCAGGTAGATCTCTGTTAGTTCCTGGCCAGCCTGGTCTACATAGTGATTTCCAGGACAGCTGTGGTTGTTATACAGAGAAACCTTGTCTTGAAACCAAACAAACAAATGAAAAGAAAAAAATAGAGAAATTCATTCTTGCTCCAGTTTGTACTACTTAGAACCATTAGATCTCCATTTTTGTATGTGCATGTGTGGGTGTGTATATGCCTTGGCCTATGTGTAGAGATCGAAGGATGAGTTGGCTCTCTCCTTCCTCTGTTGGGTTCTAGGATCTAACAGGGATTTGGCTGGTCCTTGTTTTTAGATCCTATAGCTGTTCCTTATTCTAAAAGCAAACCACAGCCTCAAAATCCATATTTGTACTCTTGAGGCATCTTGATTTTTTTCCCCCTGTACTGATACTGATCTTCAGTTATTTATTTATTTATTTTTTAAAAGAAAGGACTCTTCTGCTGCTTAACATTTTCTAATCTATTACCGAAGGGTTTTTAGGCCTTCCCTTACTCCTTGCATGACTGAAAATTTCCAAAGAGCAATCCATACGAATGAGACGCTAATGAAGCAGGAGGTAGTTGTAGATTAGAGTACCATAAATGGCTGATTTGCTGAGTACTCTGTGTTTCAGTATGGACTCATGAGGTGCTGTTGGAGTATCAAAATGACTGGAATTGGTTTGTGGGTTGTTTAGTACATTTATGTACTTTTGTACCTTATTTTCTTTTTCTTTCTCTCCTCTCTTCCTCCTTCCTTCCCTCCCTCACTTCCTTCTTTCTTCCTTTCTTTTTGGTTTTTCAGGAAAGGGTTTCTTTGTGTGGCCCTGGCTATCTTAGAACTTTCTCTGTACATGGACTGATCTTAGACTCAGAGATGCAACTGCGTCTGCCTCCCACGAGCTGGGATTAAATATGTGTGCCGCCACTGCCAAGCCATAGATTAGTTTCTTAATCTTTAATGCACAGAAGATTCTGGTTGGTAAGTATGGGATGAGTCTAAGATTTTGCATTTCATAAACATTCTTTCAAGGGCTTTTGGCTTGTGGCCTATGTTTGATTAGCTAAGAGCCGGATGAACTCCTGGTCGAACACACTTAGGGTTGCTCCCTTTGCCCCAACTAAAAGTAATGTTTCTACATTGCTATAAACATCTGTTTTGTTTAATTCTGTACAGTTTAATTGGCGTTTTGTTATATTTATGGAAATTTATGTATTTCAGTAAATATATTGATTGTGGGTTAGTTATTGCTGTCAGGTCATAACATCTGTTGAAAACCATTCTTCAAGGTTATCATCATCATCATTTTGCTTCAACACTGTAGATTAACTGACTGAGTAACCTGTCAACCCTCAGATTTTATAGTGGCCTCAACAGCTGTGAGACAGTCACGGGCAGCTCCCAGGAAGTTGAGCTTAACAAGTACTATCTAAGTATTTCATTTATTTTTCTGGTAGAACTAGAATTCATAATTGCTCTTTGTTATTTTTAGGATATAGTTCTAATTTAGACATTAATGTGTTCAAGTAAGAATAGGAAACAATTTCCTGTTTAACTTTGGCTATTTGTGGCTGTAGACACTCATTTTTCCCCTCTGAAAGGCGTGAGTTAGTTGAAATGATCCAACAGGGGCCCACAGGCAGCCTTGTCTGCCCTGGAGGTGAATGGAGACTAGTACATCTGAGTGGACAGCTAACAGGACAAATGGCTCTGTGCTTCAGTAGATCTACCCCATAGGGTGTAAGTGATTGGCATGTTCATACTTCAGATTAGTAATGCCAAGTATTCTCTTATTCTACTCAACAAAATCACAAATCTCAAAGTGTTCAAAATTAATTTTTAACAAATAGGAATTAGTAATCAACAGATGTAGACCCCACAGTAAAACATGTTTTGAGAGAAACATGTTTTTTATTTAAAAACATTAGATAATTTTCATCTTGAAATTTAACAGACCATTCTATATGATTGCATTTAATTGTCAATAGTAGAAAGTTCCAGAGGACTTACTAAAAATGACTTAAAATTTACTTACTATTTCTTAATTCTTATTTATTATTCACATTGTATTGGAAGTGTGCATATGGATACAATTTTCAGAGCAGATCTAACGCTTGTCTTTAGAAGTAACCCTCCTTTGTTTCTTCTGGTTGCCGCCATTGGTTTTCTTTCTAATGGTGCTGATGGAGCAGTGCAGTTAGAATTTGCATTAAAAATAAATGTGGGGAATAAAAACAATGCTGTATAATATTAGAGTCTTGGTTTTTCTTTCCCAGTAAGTTCTTCAGTCTAAAAGACAAAACTACTGAAGAATAGGGTCGGGGGAGAAAAGGCCAAAGAAGGGACAAATGATGCAAAAAGAGAACGACACTGAGGTCTCGCTTTAATACATATGTATTTCAGGTTGATAGTTGCTTTCATTAGCAGATCTCATTGTTATGCAGTGTCTGTTCCTCTGCAGCAAGATGGATCTCGTATTCACAGGCCTGTGTGTCTCCTGTTACAGTTCCTCGAATGCACATCTATCCTTGGTTTACTTTTACCATTTTGCTAAGGAAAATTGAATTCTGTTTTTTTTGCTGCTAAATTTGTTCTTTAAAGGTCTTTAAATTTGTATTATGGATGTTTTCTATTTTTGTTCTCTTCTGTAAACAATTATAAGATGTTTAGTAATGTAAAAATGTTAATTGTTAAAATTTTTAGGTGAAGAGGGGACGCAGTTGATTTTTATTAGCCATGTAAGCATATATTTTCTAACCTTTGAGACTTTTGAATGACTTTTTTATTGCAACAAAATTTAGTAAGCAAGATTTGAAAGCTGCTACCTCATGCAACAGCAGAAATTGTTTACAGAAATTTTACAGCTTGAGTTTTCATGAAATTGATTCTGAAATGAGCTATTTCAGTGGTTTTACATTTGAGGTGAGCATTTGACAGCAATGCAGACAGGCTGAGCGACCACAGGCCTGGATCAAACTGGAGAGGACACAGCTGCCATTTTAGTCATTTCGTGGCTTGTCAGCACTTTACAAAGTCTGCTGTTTGGGATAATGTTCTCAAAAATTGTCCCCAAATGAGAATCTGGTTTTGTGTAAGTACAAATTAGTTTTATCACAGTCAAAGGTGTATGTGATAATAACTGACCTTTTGGTTCATTTCATGCAATCCTAACAATGTCTTGGCTACATTGACAAAACAGGAGCTGTTACAGTATGTGCATCAGATTATTAATGCACCATATTGAGTTAATTTAGACTGAGGATTTTGCTGCTATTGACTTTTACTCATTATGAGCAATGTAAATGAAAACAAAAAAAGCTATTCTAGTTAGTGAATTAAAGGTTTGTAGGCCCAAATAGCAAGACTCCAAGAGAGGTCACCCTGGCAGATGAAACCTGATCTGGTAATGATAGAGAGAAGCCATGGGAAACAAAAGAATAATCTGGGAAGTCGTAGGACATAAAGTTAGCATCTTTACAGGATAGAATGAGACCCACCCCACAGTGAGTGTCTATTTGCTATTACCTATTTACTTCGCATGGAAATCTGAATGTAGGGCTGGAGAGGTGGCTCAGTGGTTAAGAGCACTGACTGCTCTTTTAGAGGACCCGGGTTCAATTCCCAGCACCCACATGGCAGCTCACAGCTGTCTCTCCAGTTCTAGGGGATTCAGCCCCTTCACACAGACATATATGCAAGCAAACCACCAATGCACATAAAATAAAAATAAATAAATCATTTTTTTAAAAAAAGAAAATTGGAATGTAGCTTTGATAACCCAGAGACATAGCAAATGACCAGAGCAATGTTTGAGGGTTTCTTTTTTAGATGATGTAGTGGGGCATAGGGAGTTCCCTTATTTGTTTTGTTGTCTTTCCCTGGACTGATAATGTTAAAAGTAAGCTCTATATCTGCAAACACAAATGTGAAGTTGGTCAGACTCAATGTGGAGATGGAGTTGTCTCCCAGAGTTAGGAATACCAGACTGAATAGGAATAAAGATTCGCTCACAGGCGGACAGTGGGTCAAACCCATGAAAAAGTCCACAAATCAAAGAGGAGGTAGAGCTCCCTGTGAAGTACCTAGGTGTACATCCTCAAAACTTCTTCCTGCCTTTTCGAAACCATACCTTTCCTAAGGCCTAATGTGCTCAGGCTGAAGTAGAGACTAAATTTAGAAAAGAGACTGAATTTGGAATATGAAACTGTGAATTTAACAAAGATATTTAAGGATTCAGATTAAATAAATTAGAAATCTTGGCTATGTGACTTATTAGTTCTTTTATTATACTGTGACTGGTTTTTACTGGGGAAATGATAAAAGCTGATGGCATAGGAAATTTATTGTTCTAAGTTCTGTAACTATGCTGAGAAAACTCTATATTGAAAGTATAAAAGAAATTTGTCTTCATTGTGGGAACAAGGTAAACCTTTGTGACTTGACATCTTATAACGAGAGGGAGGGTTTTGGAAACTGACTGCTTCCCATGCTGGCTAAACTCAGAGCTATAAGCCTCATATGGTAATGAGTCTGAACCTAGCAGCAGCATTCTTTTTTCATTTTTAGCTTGCATTGTGCTTCTCTTGCTTTTTAAAATGCCATGAGACACTATCTATATGAGCTAGGTGGGTCTCCAGCTCATGATCCTGCTGGGGCTTCCTGAGTGTGAGGACTGCAGGTGTGCCTTCACATCTGGATGTTAGTTTTCTTTTATATATATATAAAACCTTACATTTAAAGGACACTTTTCCCTACTAGTTGTTCTAGTAGCCTTTTAGCCTTTTATGTTCTTTTGGTCTAAGATGAGAGGTAAGTAGTGATTATTACAGAAAACTGTATTTAGTACCGTGTGTGATTGTGAGTGTGTGTGAGTGTGATGTGGGTGTTGGAGGCATTGACCTGCCTCTGTGCACTTGTGAAGGCAAGGGGGCAAACTAGAGGAATGTTCTTCTCTCCTGAGTCTCAGGGATTTAGCGGAGGCCATTCTTTCTAGTGGCAAGCCCTTCGCTTCTCTGACCCTTTCTTGCATCTGCTCAGTCTCTTCAGTGTGGTTAGACTTGCAGTGGACTGGGGTCTTCCTGAGGCCCTTGTCCTTATAGCCCCCATAATTACAGTTAGCTGGGTTAAATGTGCCCTGTATAAGGGTCTGAGTGAGACTATGGAAGGGATGAAGTATACCCAAGAGAAGGGAAACAATCATGTCACCTGAGTCAGTGTGCCATATATATCAACTGTCCTTTTGTCTCAAGTATACGCTCTCTTCAGAATTGCATTCGTTTATTTATTTGTGTGGGGGGGGCATGGAGAGTCAGAACAGCTTGTGGGAGTTCGTTCTCTCCTTCCACCATGTTTGGGTCAGATTCAGGTTCCCTGTGCTGGCAGCCATCACGTTTGTCCACCGAGCCATCTTTTGAGCCTAGGAAACAGTAAAGCTCACTGACTTTTGCTGCAAGAGCCATTCTGAATGACCAAAGTATCACACTTATTTCCTGTTTGCAGTTCTTTGTATCATTTTCCAAATGTGAGCTGTTTTGGGACCTAACATAGTCATGGACCTTTGAAACAGTTGAAACAGTAATTTTATAATTGAAAACTTAACTGTTTTGTCTTGGCATATGAATACATAGCAAAAAGTGACCTGTATGGTTGGAATTATGTTTACAGTTTTCTCTGGTGAAATACGGACTGTGTTTGCATCCTAGGTGAAAATGTGTCTGTGTTACTGCATTTAGTTGAAACTCTTAGCTTAGTTATAGGGCTCTAAAATGTAAGAGTTTCACTGTAGTAAAGCATTAGTGATGTTAGCAACTGTGCTAATGTGATTCAATACTATTTTGAAATAACACAGGTGTTTATGACCAGACTTCTGAGATTCTGCCCATCTGGCTCAGAGTTTTCTGTTCCGGTGGACTTGGGGTTTTTTTGTATTGACTTTTGCTGTTTTCTGTTTTTCCTATTTCGGTACAGAAAATTTTTATTTTGCAAAATTAGTTAATATAAGTTTAATTTAATCAACATGACTTAAATGCTTAATATGCTTATATTGTAAAATGGTCTCTAATTACTCTTTGCATTAAAATTATTGAATGTTGCATTCATGAGTACAAATATGATATTAGTAATATTATATTTTTAGTAAGCAGATTTTTAAGATTAAGTACGTTTTACAGATTTTTAAAAATCCCCTATAAACTTTGAAACTAGTAACTAGTTTTTTTATTTTGAGGAAGCTAAGGAGTTTAGATTTTGTAGGGATAATTTAAATGACCCTCCACCCAGCTGCATTACAAATTTCAGAGAAAAGAAGAAAAGGCAAATTGTGTGTGTGTGTGTGTGTGTGTGTGTGTGTGTGTGTGTGTGTGTGAGGGGCATTAAGAACAAAGAAATGCAGTTTTTGAAATAGCAATTGAATTTGTGTGTGTGTCTGTGTGTCTGCGTGTGCTTGTGCCCTCAGGTGAATATTTTAAATTTTATTGTAATTTTGAAAAAGGAGCTTAAAACGTAGGGAGTCATTTTTACCTTATGTAAACTTTCTTTTTTTCAAAATTTGCGATATATTTATACAGTAGTCTAATTGCCCTAATAAAAATAGACTCATGCTTTGACTAAAAAAGAATAAATGTTAATCTTTTACTCTAACTCAGAAATTTAAAGAGAAGTTCTTAAAAAAAGAAATCTTGTTAGCTTCGTGTTATTTTTACAATTTGTTTGAAAACCAGTTTGAAACCCGCTTAAGGCTGTGAGCATTCTTTATTGTAATTAAGTTCACGCGAGTCAGACATAAATCCGTCTTCCAAAGAGGAGAGGATTCTTCTCCTTATTGTAAGGGCTGACCTCAACAGAATTAAGAAAAGAACCATTACCTGAGCCGCCCCTTACCTGGTTTAGTTTGGTCACGTGAGCATCCCGCTTGCGGGCGAGCTAAGTGCTCCACCTGCCTCTCAGTTTGTTTACCAGGAAATCAAGATGTGTAAACTGCAGGAAGTACTATTTGACCCTCTCCGACAGTATCTCATTACAATAATTGCTAATCTCTGAATAAGACAGCCATGTTTTGTGAGAGAGAGGTTGTATTAGGTAGATTCGAGGTGTTTCAACAAACAGAGCATTGCGAAAGCTAACTTGAATTGTGTTTTCATTGTAGCGCTCGATAAAAGACATAGTGTGCCCTTTGGGGTCAGCCGAGCTAGCATACGATAGTAAGTATTCTTTCAAACCTGAAAATACCGTGGCTTGTTGTGGAGTGCTGTCTCTGCCCTGAATCGAAAGGATAATGGCTACTTCCTGATTAAACCCTTTCCACAGTAAGCTGCCAGTGTTGTGCCGAATGTCTCTCTCCTGCTAAGGAGAGCATTTGCCGTTTTCTTTATTGTGTATCACTGTTTTCATTGATGGGTCTTTTACAAGTATTTCCTGAACTTACATTTTGAGTAGAAAGTACTGTTTTAAATTTGGAGGATTTTTTAAAATTTGAAAGTATTTCTGTTTTGTATCTTACACTTGACCATCTCATATGCTAACTGTATATTTTGGTTAAAGAAACAAGCTTTAAAAAAACATTAGCAATGATAAGTTATAGCCAGCTGCCACTTGCTTTGTGCTCTCAGCAAAATCCTGAAATAACATGCAGTATTGTTTTCAGACTCTGGGATAGATTCTACTTTATTTTTCTATGAGAAATTTCTATTTCCATACTGTTGTAATGTGTTGATAATTGTTTTACTTCTTATTAAGTTGTTTTCTTACCTTAATTCTGAGGGCCCTGTGATATGTTAAGTCTGGAAGCGTCAGAAGGAGTAAAGAACCTCTTAGCTTTAATCCTGGGGCTGGCAGCCACCCCATCTGTGGCATTAGGACAGTCCTTTAAACTGCTTACCTTGTTTTCTTGTCTCCTACCCAGCTGCTTAAGTAAAATATATTTCTTTGCTTATTTATAGTAGTACAAAATATAAAAGAAGTACATTTTACAAGTGTTTTATAAATTAGGAAACTATCTTGGAAGGTGGGAGCACTGGTGTTATTAGCATATAGGAAAGCAGAGGAGTCCTGGCTTTGCAATGAAATGATCATCCAAATTAAACAGAACTTGTTTTTCTTAAACCTTCATTACCCAAGAATTATGAATATTGTTGGATACATGACTAAAATAAGAAGTAGAAAGCTGGTAGTTAATTCAGGAGCATCATGAGCATGATGCTGACCTTTATAAGGATGAGCTTGTTTGGAGAATACAGAAGAATATATGCTGGGAAGTGTAGGTTATTTAAATATTATCATCTTTAATATTTAAGCTCCAGTTATAGATATTTTGTTTATGTAAGAGATAACATTTTAAAATTATTAAAAATTAAATGCAGTTTCTAAAAAAATGCTGTAGAATCTAAAATAGGCAAACATTTAAAAATATTCTGGGGAAATAAAAATAATCTAGCTTGTATTGAGAATTGAAGTACCTTTTTAAAAAAATGTTTATCAAGTTCAGTTTGACTGAGTAGCTTTTAATATGAGTTATTGTATATCAGAAGGTTCTAAATATTACATTTAATGTCAAGTTATCGAATAAAACTTATAGCAGTGCCTCTTTCATTTTGTAAAGATAAGTAATAGATGCCATTTGTGGCTATCTAGAAAGCAGTGAGCTCATTTACCATTTTATATTCATGTTAATCGTGTTAGGTACAGACGGTATCAGTGCTTCCATTTTCATTGCTGAAGAAGTCATTGTAGAGAATTTCAATAATGTGACTAAGATCCTTCTGCCAGTGTCAGAATCAGGTGAGAAACTCTAACAGAACCCAGAATCCAGAACTCCAGATTCACACAGTCATACAGTCTGTATTTATATGTTGATACTTTTGGGCTAGATGGATTTATTTATCAAATAAAGAGTGCCTCCAAGTTTTCAGACACTGTACAAAGTAAATTTACTAATAGTAGGAATCCAAACAAAACCCTTGTCTCAAAAAGTTTACATATAAGAAGTAAAAACTTAGCAGGCTGTGATAGTACTTTGTGATAACTGATAAAGTCCATTTCAATACACAGTGCTGGTATATAAAATGATAGTCAATATATTGTTTTTATTGAAGATTATTATCATTATTATTACTATTTTGACATTCTGATGCTAGGACTTTAGAGAATGTAAGGCAGGGATTCCACCATTAGCCTTTCCAGCCTACTTCATTGACACATTGACTTTGAATATCTTCTGGATTGTTCTAGATACCTGGGAAATAACAGTAAATAAACCCTCCAAGAGTTTGCTTTTGTGTAACATATAGTTCAGGTGGAGATAAATTATAGTTAATAATTGATAAAATATATAGCATGTTAGCCTGTAAATGTGACCAAGAAAGAAAGAAAACTAAAGAAAAGGGAACAGGGGTAATTTTTGTGTCTGTTCTAGATGCTGGAAGGAAATAAATGAAGGCATTTGTGCTTGAGGTAAGATTGAGGAAGAGGGCAGAGTAGAGATGGGTGTTTGAGGAGGAAGGAGGGAGGGAGGGGCTGTTCACACAGCCTTTCAGACCCCTGTTAGGACTGAGAGGGACTCAGGTGTTTGCATAGGTCTAGTTTATTTTTAAAGGATCATTCTGTTGACTATGTTGAGACATGGAACACTGTTACAGAGTTCTTTAGTGTAACAGAAGGGCGTGATGTGGCAGAATTGAAACTCTGGATGTTTTGAAAGGTAAAACTAGAAACATTTGGTGATGCTCACAGACAAGAGGGAGAAAAGATGACTAGAAGGATGATGTTGCCATCACCTCAGCTGTGAGATACAGAGGTTTCCAGGTGAACCAGGCTGGGTAGGGATAAAGAACTGGGACTTTTTCATGTGGTTCATTTGAAGTACCTAGAAGAAGGGCAGAGAGAGATGCTGGAGGGCTTCACCTAGATGATAACAATCTAAATTGATATTGAAGAATGAATTTGACTTATCCCAGAATAAAGGATATTTTCTGATAAAAATCACAAGTTTTCCAAGTAAAATGTTAGTACACCTTGGCATTGTCTTCTTTACATATTAACTAGAGTAGCATCCAGTCATCTGGAAATTATTATTATTATTATTATTATTATTATTATTATTAATAGTTTTTGTGGATTTGTGTTTTGCCTGCATGTATGTCTGTGTGAGCGAGTCGCAGAGTTGTGAGCTGCCATGCAACTTCTGGGAATTGAACCCAGGAAGAGTAGACAGTACTCTCAACCACTGAGCCATCTCTCCAGCCCCCAAATATTATTTAAATGTAATAAAGTTGTTTATGTCAAAGAACTAAGTATCCTGGATAGTTAAGATTTTATAGTATTTCAGTGATTAATCATGAGCTGTACTTGAGCATAGTGCTGCAGGTTAATATTATTCTCATTTTACATGATGAGACAGTGAGGAGAGTGAGACTGTTGTCTGAGTCCTTGATGATTAGTTAGGCCATTGATAGATAGCACTGACCATGCTCTTTATTTTAAAAATGTAAACTCTTGAGCCTAATTAAAAAACAAAACCAGAAAACTTGTTTGAGAACCCAGGAAGGTGTTTTGAGACATTAGTTTCAGTCTCTGTAGTACAGAGATGTTCTTCAGAACAAGTTTGTGGACTCTTGGTCATGGAGTCACGCCATCTGTCTGTCTTTTAAAAATTCCTATGGTATCTGTGCCCTCTCCTGTTAGAACTGTTCCCTCCCCCTCTGCTCCCAGTTCCCTTTCAGCTGTTCAGTGGAGTAGATGTCTGACAAATCTCAGCTGCCATCATCATTTTGGTTTGTGACCTTAGAAATCATATGTGGTCCTCTGAAAATGATAAAATCTCAGAGATTAAGTGTGTAAGCACTTTCTAATTTAAAAAGGATGGGTTTGAACTTGTGTTTTGTTTGGCTTTGTGATGGTGTGGCAAGTACTTTTCCTTGACTGACTGGAAAGCTGACCTCCAAGATGCTAAAGGATATTTTCACTGTAAAAGTGAACTGCTATTGTTGTATTTCAGTACAGGTTGGTACTGTACGTGGTGTTGAAATGGATTTGTTTTCACGCCTTTAATTTTTGATTCGATGTTTTACACTGTATGCTGATTTTTCAAAATAAGTTATTTAAATTATTTGATCAGCCTACCAAATATCTAAAGATTGTATCTAAACTATGTGTATTTTTCAGACTTTAAATAATCTTGCTAAGAATTAGAATTATATATGTTGACTATTTCTATTTAGGCACAGAAAATGTTAGCATACACACAAATGTCAGTGAGTTACTCATTTTAAAGTATTTATTTGGACAGCATCTTGTTTCTTCAGTCAGGGAAAAAGAGAGCCAAGTGGTTGTGTTGCTTATGCCTAAAATGCTCGCTGAGGTTCTTGTAGAAGGATTGCTGTAGAGGCCGAGGCCAGCCAAGGGAACAGCTTGCTTAAGGCTAATCTGAGATACAGAAAGATACTCTACATTTTTTTTTTCTTTTTAAGAAAAGAATAATCAAAATCTTAAGTATTTTTTTGGAATGCTTTTTCTTGCCATTTGTTATTGAAATTTTCACTTAATGTGTTTGTGCAAGTATACAACTGAATTCCATGTTGCTTTACATGTAGTGTGTTATTAGATTCTATTTTGACAGCCTGAGCCACTACAAGCATATTTTGGCAAATAAAATCCAAACAAACATTAAGTATGAGTATTGATTTGATAACTTTAGCAAATTGCATGGTGTTATAAGCAATACACAATCAAATATTAAATGTGTTAAAGTAATTTTTAAAACATCAGGCATCTCAGAAAAGGGTCCAAGATTAATTGCTGAATGAGTAAGCTATATAAATAAAAACACATGACAGGAAGGAAAACTGGGTAAGTAGAATCCTGAGCACTAAAAAGCTTCAAATACTAGTTTAAGAAATAAATTTCCTGTGTTGGAATTAACTGTCTAGTAAATCACTCTATAGTTTAAAATTCAATAATTTCACTTTATGTCATTTTAGAAAATAAAACCATAAAACTTGCCATTTGGGCTGTTCGTTTTTGACAGGGAGTGATTTGGGGTTGTTTGGGTGTGCTAGGCAAGTGCTCTACCTTTGAGCTATATATACTACTCCCAACTTTTGACCTTTTTTTTCCTTTGGAGACAGAGTCTCACTGTAGTGCCCTGACTAGCCTGGAATTCGCTGTGTAGACCAGACTCCCACAGAACTCAGGGATCTGTGTGTCTCTGCTTCTCAAGTGCTTCAGTTAAAGGCTAAGCTCTTCCTCCTGGCAGCTTGGACATTGGAATATCTATGATTCAGCAGCATTAGTCATATTCAGTATTGTGCAGGTATTCTTATTATTTCCAAAATGTTCTCACACTCCAAAACTCTGTCCTCATCAAGAGTAATGTTTCAGTCCTGCTAACTCTAATCTGTTTTTGTCCTATAAATTTCTCATATTCATTCAGTATTTATGGTTTTATTGGGCAAGTTTATTTTACTTAACACCAAGTTTTCAAGGATTTTCCCTCTTGTAGAATTTTCAGAACTTCATTGCTTTATAAGATTCAATTATGTAAATAAAGGAAGCATGATCTATATTTTTGTATATTATCCATTTATCTGTTAATGGATAGAATCTTTACCAGTATCTGCTTTCAGTTCTTGTGGTAATACTATGTTTAGCCTTTTGAGAACTGTCATGGTCAGATAAAAAGATCATTCACTTTGTGAAGCTGGCATTATATAGGGTTAGGGTGTGCAGACACAGCTCAGCAGGAAGAAGTGCTGGCCACTCTTGTAGAGGACCAGTGTTCCGTCCTTGGAGCCCAGGTCAGGAGGCTCACACCGGCTCCAGCACATTTGACACCCTCCTTTGGCTTCCCTTGGCACCCACATGAGCATGCACAGTAAATAAGTGACAAAGTAAAATTTAAAATGCAAATTATGGGAAATATTAGGCTGAATCACTGGCTTTCAGCACATATTAGATATTTTTCTTTGGAGAAAAGGAAAAGAAAAGCAGCCATATGTGATATGTTAGGAGTTTGGGTAGAAAGGGCCACTGTTTACAGTGAATCGATCACAGATGAAACATTCTGGTTGTATACAATCCCAGTCTGGGTGAAGTATTTTAAAGGCTATGATTACTGAATCTGCATTGCTCATTCACTAGGAACTCTTTTATAAAAAAATATGACTTTATTTTTCTATAGGTAATTCTTGAAACTTAGTGTTTTTCTGTCTGTTTTGAAGATTTATTTTAATGTTTAGTTGCTTTACTACTGAAAATGAGAAGCAAGTAGAAGCCTTTTACTCTAACAACAAATTTCATAGTAGGAACATATACATCTCCCAAAGCACAAACAACAGTGATTCATACATGTGAATTCAGAAAAATATGGACAGTACTAAAAAATAGTGGGTTATCCAGTTATGGGTACATTTCTTTTAAATGTCTTTTCAAGGACATAAATGAAAATATTTGATGCACAAGGAATTTGAAACCACTAATAATTTTGAGAAACATGACACAGATAATTCATGAATTCTTTTTAGTGCTGATTACAACTTCTGAGGCAAGATGCTTTATCCAGATTTAGGGCTACTAGTTTTTACCCCTCCTAAGTACTGGAATATGATTATTAAACGTTAGACTGGAAAACTCTTGGGAAGTGAGTTTATACTAGGTTAAAACAAAATCTTATCTGGGTCTAGTGGCACATAGGAGGTTATAGACAGATGGATACTTTGAGTTCAAGGCCAGCATGGTCCACATTCCAGGCTAGCCAGATCAATGTAATGAGATCTTGCCTCAATAGACAAACAAACAAATCAGTAAATAAATGACAGCTGTACTATTTATTGAATACAGAATTGTATTAGACTAAATATTTGCAATACCCTACAGAATACATTAAAACAATTAGGTTAAAATGTTTGTACATTATTTTCTGAGATTATTGATCTGGCAAGAAAATAAGGATTTGGGACTGGAGAGATAACTCATTGGCTAAGAGCCTTCACTGCCCTTCCAGAGCACCCAAATGTGGTTCCCAGAACCTAGGTCAGGCAGTTCACAACCTCCTGTAACTCCAGCGCCACCCTGTTATGGCCTTATCCTTTATGGGCTTCTGCATACTTGTGGTATACACAGAGACACATGTATATGCATATAGATAAAAATAATCTTAAAAATGAAATTGGGGGCTAGCTAGAGAAATGTCTCAGAGGTTAAGAGCACTGGCTGCTTTTCCAGAGGTCCTGGGTTCAGTTCCCAGCAACCACATGGTGGCTCACAATCATCTATGTTAAGAACTGGTGCCTTCTGTCATGCAGGCAGAACACTGTATACATAGTAAATACTAAAAAAATGGAATCAGAAAATGAGTCAATGCAGACAAAATTAAACGGTGTTTTTCTCTCTTTCTCCTCTCTCTCCCTTTTTTCTTCTCTCCCCCCTTCTTTTCTTTGAAATAGAAAAATTAAAGAGGGCTGTAACACTAAAGAGTCACATGTGTCTATGCATATATGTTTGTATGTATGCATGTATGTATATTTATCTCTCTCTCTCTCTCTCTCTCTCTCACACACACACACACACACACACACACACACACACACACACACACACACACACGTACGTGCGCGCGTGATACCTATCTTCCAGCACTTGACCATAAGCACCTGCGGCTGTCCCTCCAAAGTTACTTAGGTTTAGGGGCTCAGATTAGGTCCTCATGCCTGCAAGCCAATTGCTCTACTAACCAAAGCTGCCTTTCATGTCCCCCTTTGTGTCCCAGAACCTGCTAAACTTTGATAGTTAGAATATCTACTTACATGGCTTTGTCATATCCTATAACAGTCTCATATATATACATAAAACATTTTTTAAAGGAAAAAACTAAGAATGCAAAGTTAACGAGAATGACTGGAGAGTAGATTAGAATAGGATATAGGAGGCATCATTATGGGCAAGCACATACATATAACTCTCTTAGGCCTTTATATTTATTGTTGAGCTTTGATGATAGATTAAGTGAAATGTGTAGACGTAACTAATCAATACTCTACCTCCTCAAACAAACTTTAAAAAGCTTAAATGTATGTATATAACCTATATGTATATATATAACTAGGTTGTGAGATGATTCTCATGTCTGGCTGTATATCAGAAACATCTTGTGACTAGGTTTAGCAATATGCACCTGTAGCCCCAGCTACTAAGAATTTAGGCAGCATTATTTCTTGAGCCCAGGATCTTAAGCCTGAACAACATAATAGTATTTGGTCAGAAAGGAAAAAGAGAAGTTTGTTCAGCCTAGAGGCATTTCTGTAAGTCGTTTTCATGATTGTGATACATGATAACCATAAATCATTCTAAATCAAGTCTTATCTACTACTAAAGTGAATTTTTGAAAGATGAACTACGAACCTTGGCTTAATTTAAGTTATATTTTCCAAGTTTACCAAAAAAACCAAATTAATAACAAGAAACTGACAAAACTCTAGACTTGAGCTTTGATGTATTTTATGTATTTGTGCTTAGTATCTTATTTACATTAAAATTATCTTAACAATTTAAACAGTTAAATACAACCAGTCTTTTATGTTCATTTTTAAAAGTAAGGAGTGTTCAGTTTGGTACTTACTGGCCACATGAGACTTGATTGACATCTGGTATTGCTGTGTGTATAGTACAACATAATCAGGTGAGGTGAGCGAACGAACGCGCAGAGTTTGCTGCTCTCCCTGAGTAAGGAATCTGAGAAGTCCCTTGTGACTGTGCATAAGCAAAGCCAATGTTCTTCTGAGCATTTAACTCAGGGGAAGTGGGTGTGGTAGCACAGGCCTGAACCTTGGCACTTAGGAGACTCCCCCATGTTACATACTAATATGGTATCTCACATGTTAACCAAAACTAAATTTTCTAAAAGGTAGTGGTGGGGGTATAGAGATGGTTTGGCAGCTGAGAGCCCTGACTGCTCTTCTAGAGGACCAGGACTTGATTCCTAGCACCCACATGGCAGCTCACAGTCATCTGTAGTTTCCATTTTAATGTATCTGATGTTGTCTTCTGGTCTCTGAGGGTACCACACATGCAAGTGATGCACAGACACACACACACAGGCAAAACACCCACATAAATAAAGTAATAATATGTCCTGGAACTGACTATGTAGACCAGGCAGGCCTTGAACTCAGAAATCTGCCAGCCTCTGCCTTCCAAGTGCTGGGATGCTTGGATTAAATGCATTAATTACCACCCATTAAATATTAAATTTTTGGAAAAGGCTTTAGTTTCAACAACAAGCTATCATCAGAAGATTTTATGTGGTATACTTTGTTAATTTGTAAATCAAGTTAATTGAACAATAGGACAATCATACAAATCAAGATAACAGCTTTGTCTTATGTCCATGTACAGTATATCTACACAGAGATCAAACAAAGCATGGCCTTTTGGTTCATCTTATTAAAGTCACTTGACTAGGTTATGGTAAGACCTGGCTTTCTTAGGTTAATAATGACTTTGGAAATGAAATGTCTGCAACATAATCAGCTTTTGTGGATGATTTTTCATTCATTTATCTTGTTCATTCTTCAAATGAAAGTTTATTGAGTGTATCTATGGGATAGGTCTTCAGAGACATCTAAAGTGAACAAAATAGATACAGTCGTTAACAGTCTACTTGCAGGAGACAGACAATAAATGATAAAATTTGCATAATACATAGAATAGCATTTTTTATCATAAGCTTTAAGAAGTGCTGCTGGTGATGATATTTCACTTTCTGACCAGGAGAAGTCTAATGAAGAACTGATATGATAGGACAGTTGGCCATTCTCTACTAAACCTGGAGAGGATTTCAAACCCTTTGCACTTGGGTTGTGCAGAGTTCAGTTGAGGTAACAGAGGAGAGCAATGTAGCTGGACAGGAAATCCAGGCTTTCATTTGCCATTGCTCCTTTTGTTAGTTTGAACTAGGGCCTCTCACAGGGTTCAGGGTGGGGCTCGGTGACAGCACTTGCCTAGCCTGTGTTAAGCCCCAGTTCTAATTCCAAAATATGCTCTTCAAAAGTGAGATGCCACCTAGGCAGTTTTCAGACTCTCTAGCTAGGGGAGTAGCTAGGGCTAGCCTTGGACTCTGGTCATTCAGATTCTCCTGCCTCCTGAGTGCTCAAGTTTATTTTCATCTTTTTGTGTTGCTTTTTGTTGATGGTAGCTCCCTTTGCTGTTATTTGGGAAAAGTCACTTACTGTGTATGCTAGGCCAGCTTGGAACCTGTTATCTAGCCCAAGCTGACCTCCAAATTGCAGTCTTTTCTGCCTCCACCCCAGTGTGCTGGAATTATAGGCATGCACCAAACATCCAGTTTATATTGTATGATTTTCTTATTTAGAAATAGGGTGACAAGATGATAGTGGTTATTAGCTATGATATTATCAAATTTTTCTATTTACTATAGAAATACCTAAACAAACTGGCTTCTTTAGAAGGATAGGAAAACATCAGCAATGACAAAACTGTTCTTACTGCATTGAATGAAAAAGACCAGAAAGAATCATATTACATGAACTAATGTTCAGGACAGCAGCCATCACTTCAGCATAAGGTTAAACAATTTTTTTTGTTTATGTTTTACTATTATGGTTATGTGGTTTGGGTAATAAAGAAGTTGAAATACAGGATTTTAGCTGTTTAACAGCTTTAACAAGGATGTGAAGGCCATCAGCAAAGCAACCAGAAGCACTGAAATTAGTGAGTATCAGATCATTAAGGGAAGCCAGGGTCTTATACAAATAACAAATGAAATGAAAAAAAAAAAACAGAAAAATTAAGAAAAAAAAATACTGACGTGGTGGCTCATGTTTGTGTTCTCAGTACTTGGGAGGCTGAGGCAGGATTACTGTGAGTTTGAGACCATTGGCTGAAGAATGGGAGCCTGTCTCAAAAACAAAAAGCAAAACCCCACCAAAACATTTTTTAAAAGGAAAAAAATAATGCAAAGTTAGTGAGAATGACTAGAGAGTAGAATAGAATGGATATAGGAGCATCATTATGGGCAAGCACATATAACTCTCTCAGGCCCTGTTATATTTATTGTTAAGCTTTGATGGTAGATTAAGTGAAATGTGTAGACGTAGCTAATCAATAACTCCATTCTCTCAAACAAACTTTATTTTAAGAGGCTTAGAGTTCTGTGACAGACATTTGGTCAAGTTGTTACTGCTTTAAAACAATAAAAAAATTACTGTAGATCAAAAATGCTCAAGTGAGGCCAGAACATTCTCCTTCCCTTCTGAAGGCTTTATTTTGCCATTGTCACCTAGTCTGTTACTTCTAAGGAGTTTTGAAATCGTCTTCTAGATGAAGAACAATGTGATTGTGTTAGGACTATAAGATTCACAGTCTTAGGAGCCTTCTGGGGGGACCTTGTGACCAAAGTTACCAGATCCAGCCCACAACAGTCACAGCAACTGTCTGTTTCATATCATAAACAGCCAAGCAGCTAGGCGGAGACTAGTCAGAGATGCTGTATACATGCCCAGTACCATGGCAACAAGGTTATCACCCCAGATTTCAACAATTTCAAGTCACTATGAGGCCTACTGGTTTATGCCTGTAATCCCAGCACTCAAGAGCCCAAAGGAAGAGGATCACGAGACACTTGAAGCCAGCCTGGTTCACATAGAAAATTCTAGGCTACCTATGGATACATAGTGAGACCATGAACTTTAAAAAAAATAAAAAAATTAACTGCCGGCAGAAGTTCCCTTCTCACCTGAAACTCCTAAGTGCCCGGCAGCTGCTTCCTAAATAATTGACTTGGAAGCTTAATATAATTATAAATATTTGGCCATTGGCTCAGGCTTATTACTAGCTAGCTCTTACATCTTAAATTAACCTATTTCTATTAATCTATGTATTGCCAAGTGATCGTGGTGTTATAGGTCTGCTGGCATGTTGCTCCTTGGGATAGCTGTCTGGCATCTCCCAGGCTTTGTCCTTCTCTTGTATCTCTTCTGCTTGGAATTCTTGCAGCTTTATTTATCAACCATTGAGAGCAACACATATTCCCAGGGTACAGAAAGACATCCTTTAGCAAATAATAATCATTTAGAATCGCTTCCCAGCTTCTTCCCCAAACAGCGGTCAGCCTTCTTTTTTCGTTGAAGGAGTCTGCAGATGAAGGAAGCTCCAGTCAGTTAGAGTATGGCCAGTGCCGACCTGCTTCAGGCTGTGTTTAGCGTTACCAGCAATATTGCTGTCATGAAGCAAGAATTGCTCATCTGAAAACTGGAATATTAATACCTAATGTACCTACCTCTACATTTGTTGTTAGGTAAAAATGCGAATATATGTGTGTACTTTTCAAATTGTAATTTTAGTGATTGTTGTGTATTTTCATTCAAGCCTTCATTTCAGAGTTTATGAGCTCAAGGCTGTAAAGAAGACAACAGTGTCTACTTCTCAAGGTCTCAGCAGCGTGGTAGAAAGCCACATATCTGAACAGTGTCATGTGGCTTAATTAAAATTTAATTAGAAATATATAAGAGTAAGAGGAGAGGAAGCAGGTTTGCTTGTGATCAGAATGCTCCTTCAGTCCTCAGAGGAGTGTGAGGGTTTGTTTGTTCATCAAGGAATGGAAGGGCTTTGCAAGCCTTGAGTGCCTCAGGTCTAACACATGATGTGGATTAAAGGGGTCTTAGCTTGGAGATAGGAAGAAATTTTGTCTTTTAATAAAAATTGGAGTGAGAGTGAGAGCGATTTTTACTTTAAATCAGGACCTAGCATTTTTATTTACATCACAGAGACACTGAAGACTTTAAATAAGAGGATGGCAGAATCAGTTTTCTATCAAGAATTCCTACTTTAAAAAAAAAGTCAAGATCCCTACTGACTACATGGAAGATGAAATAAAAGGAGAGGCGGGGTTAGAGGACTCCCAGGCTGACTGAGTGTTTACAGTAACTACTGAGTGATGCTATAGAAAAAAGTTGCCCAGCAGCATCCTTAGAATCTGGGGTTTGCAGCTCCCTTTATAGCAGTGTGGCCAGGCATGTGACTGTTGGAAAGAGGTTGTGAATTAAGTCTGACCCTTGTTTGGTTCAAACTAGTTAGTCCCTGAACTGGGCTCCTGTGGCTTTAGCAGGGTGGCTTTTGTTGTGTTGTTTGAGTGCTTACAACAGGGTGATGAAAGGCTACTAAGGAGATGAGTACCCGAGAGGGACTTGAGTCCCTGCCTTATTATTTCCCTGTGCCACACATGGCAAGTTACAGGCAGTCCACATTCAGTCTCGAGCAGAGTCCACAATCAGGAATTCTGTCAGTGCTCCGGAGAGCCAAAAGGTTTGTTTATGGAAGTCTGACTTACATATCATACACTTTATCATTTCAAATGTTATTCAGTTTTTAGTGTGTCCACAGATTAATGCATCTGTGAACACAATCAATTAAAATGTTTTATTATCACCCAGAGTATCCCAGTTCCTCATTTTCTCCCAGCCCACACACAGCTCTAAGGAACTGCTACTATGGTCCGGGTTGGAACTGGGGGTTTGGAGGTCCTTGACCTTTATCCATGGAACTGAAAGTAAGGGCTCACATAGCTGCGCACAACTAGCAAGACAATTTTATTCAAAGTAAAGGGCTAGTACAGGTTAGGAGAGGACACAGATTGGCAGTGGGTCATGGGAGTGAGTGGGGTTGGGGTGGGGTGCTCTACCCCTATTGTTTGGAGCTTTCTTTATGGGGCACAAGACAGGAGTTTGGTTCTTTCCTTTTGGACATTGATAATTTTCACATGAACTATAAATTTTAATATGTATTAGCTTTTCCTTTGACATATTTACTCTTTCTATTATTTTCTGAATTCTATACATTTGGCCTCAACTGATATCCCCAAGTATTAGAATACTATTAGATTGTATTTGGAAGGATCAAGCCCTTATATAACAATGCTCAGAGAGGAATTATAAAGTGAAGTCCTAGAAGGGATATGGTACATACCTAGCATACCCAAAGTCTTGAGTTCAATTCTGAGCATCACAAACAAAATGACACACTTTATATGCACATCTCAAATCTGTTTTAATAAGACCTGCATTGAATGTATGAACCTTCATTTGACAGAAAAATATAGGGATCTAATGGGTATTAATTATAAGCCAAAATGTTTTGTGTATTTCAGTAAAGTAAAACAAAGTATTAGCCAACAGTAAACTATTCTAAAAGTGACCTGTATAACACTCAAGACAATTTTGAGAGTATCCTTTAGAATCACTATTAAATTATTAAGTTTACATTTAAAAAATTAATATGGTCTGGTGACATAATTAGACAGTATACTACTGCAACTACAAAGTAATTTTAAATTTTGTAGTTTGTAGTACTTTAAATGCTAATGTAAGGCTCCATTTCAAATCTTCAAAGGTTAGCTTAGATTTAGACTCCTCAGAAGGCTAAACGTAAGAGTTACCATGTGACCCAGCAATTCTGTTCTTACATGTCAATCTAGTTCTAATCTGAACTGAACTATATTTCTATATAACCACTGTATGCCCATATTAATAGTCACTGTTTGTATAGTCTAAAAGTAAAATAACCCAAAAAGATCACCAGGTGGTAAATGAATGTGGTAGGCTATGAAATGAAATATTATTCACCAATAAAAAGGAAGAAAGTACTATGTAAACCATATATATATAACTTTGAAACATGATTTTAGGTATCACAAATGATCACTGCATGATTCTTTTAATGTAAATTATCTAGGATGGACAAATTCATAGAGACCAAAAACTGGTTAGTCAGTGGTTCTGATGCAGGCAACCAGATAATAATTTAGTAACCTGGACTGTGCTTGGCTTCAGTCACCTGGTCCTTCCTTCTGATGATGCACTGGGCTGCCTCGCTCCTTGACAGTAGGGAAAATCTTCTACTTATCATTTTATATCTATACATAACTGAGCACACATATGATTAAAATCTGATGCATTGTGGGAAAGACATATAAAAAGTTAGTACATATTCCTTAAAATTTGGAGTTGATGTGCAAATTATCAGTGTCCAAGTGGAAACAACTTGGTCCCTAAATTACTGAAGAAAGGAATACTGCAGTCTGAACAAAATTTATTTTGGAATTATGAGCTTATAAAATTATGCATATACACATAAGGAAAAAAGCCACACACCTAAGAACAAACTAAAATTTTGCTATTATCTAAAGTTCACAGGATTATCCTCTCTGGAGGGCGAAATTGCCAGTGTGTGGGTAACCAAGCACCAAGCATGTGTTCTGTTTATTCAGGCTTACCTGTGAGACAGAGGTGCTTGCTGTTGGAATCTCCTGGACATTTCAGTCACATTTCATGGAAAGTGATGCTGACTTATTGAGCTTTCCGGATCTTGTGTGAAGAACTGATACTTTTGTTGTGTGAACTGAGATTTTTGGCAAATGAGGACTGTGGATATAAAAATTGGTGAAAGTTGTAGTTATGAGTTTGAGTTCAAAATGCTAGTATGTTATTAAAAATGACATAGTTACTTCTATTGAACCATTTTCTTTGTAAAGTGTGTGGTCATTCTAGCAGGATTTAAGAGTTCCCATATTAGGATTTTACACCTTGATAATAGCAGAAGCCTAATATATTACCATATATCTTAGCTGCCTTTTTTGTTGCCAGGATAAAATACATTGACACAAGGCAAATCTGGTGGTGGTGGTGCTGCTGCTGCTGTACACCTTTAATCCCAGCACTTGAGAGCCAGAGGCAGGTGGATCCCTTAAGTTTGAGGACAGCCAGGGCTACGCAGAAACTGTTTTTTAGAGAGGGAGGGAGAGGGAAAGAGGAGAGGAAGAAGGCTCCACCATGTTGGGGAGACTCAACAGAAGTCTGCCTCCCCTCAGTTATAGCATATTTTCTAAGTTAGGGTGAAGTAAACACTTTACTCTCTGAGTTGGTTTTAGTCATGGTGTGTTACTATAGCAATAGAAACCCCGACTAAGGCACATTCCAAATTGGACTTCTAATCATGTAAGCTTCCAGATTGTTGGGCATGTTTATTCAAATTCATAATTATGATCAGAATAAAACACCGTTAGTGCAGTGACTGCTGGGGAACTGTGACTTCTGCTTTTCAGTTGTCACTGTACTAAGGATATGGGCACAGCGACTTTCCTCTTGGGCAGTCAGATAAACAATGAGTTTTGAAGGACAGGAAAAATCTGATGCTGTGGCTGGGCTGTAAGGCTGGGTGGAGAACAGTAGAGACCAGTGCAACAGGAATTCAGATAAAGTTTTAGGAAGTGAATGAAGCAAGTAGGTGATTCTGGCTACGATTTTAGTACGATTGGAAAATATAAAGTCTCAAGAGGCTGAGGCTATAGCTTAGAGAGTTTAGCACACACAAGCCCTGGGCTCCATACCCAGCGGTGTGAAAGGAAAGAGAAGGGAACAGATATGCCAAGGTCCGTATAGGCCCAGCCTACAAAGCTTGTGGCTGTCTTGTTACTGAGGGGAGGAATAAGGCTGAGCTGTCACAAGAACTTTTTTCTAAACATTAGCTGATGAGGAGAAAAGGAGTATTGAGATGACCAGTCAGGCAAGAACGAAAGCAAAAAGAGGGATAGCATATGACACCAATAGTGGCCGGCTTCAGCAGATGGCTGCAGTAGATACTAGAGACTTCTATTTTGGTAAGATTTGGTTATGGCTAGATGCATCCATATTAGTAAATTTTAGTATGTGGATGGGTTCCATTGCTAATTTTGGACTACTGTAGCATAAACTTTTATGTGAAATAATCTAACTACTTACTTCTAAACTTAAATTTAAAACTGTGATAAGAGATTTGATTACTATACATATTTTATATTTATAGCTTTATCTGTTTTGATCCACTTTTTCTCATTATGGATCTTTGCTATAAGTAAATTTAATATTCACAAGAATTACAACATGAATTTTGCTATATTAAACCCTAGCATTTCTGAATGTTAGGGAAAAGTTAAGAATCAGTCTGTGGTTTGCACTAAAAATAAAGGAGAAAAATGATAGTTTAGTTGGAACACAAATTAAGAGGTATTTCTCTGCTTCTTTTCCCCAAAGTAGTACCTTTCTTCAGTGTTAAAGCTTGAATCCATTTGGGCAAAAAAAAAAAAAAAAAAAGTATATTTAGTTGAACATTGTTTATTTCTGTCTAGAGTTTAACTTTTGAGTTTGTTTACTCTGAAGATTTCTCAGCTTCTTGTATCTTCAGGCTTGTTTGTGTTTAACCAGAAATGTAAAGTGTCCAGCCATTGTGTCTTACACTTTCTCAGCATTAGGCTCTATGTCCTCTCCTCCCAAGATTCTGTCACTGTGAATGCCAGGAGTTTTGTTATTCACCCATATGTCCATAAGCCTTTTTTGTTTACTAAGACTGGATATCTGTTGATGCTCCTCAAGTTTATTTATGCTATTTAATTAACCCAGTGAGTCTATGTGTGTGCATGTGCACAGGTTACAAGTGTGCATATGTGTCTGTCTTATGTCATTTTTTATTTGTTCATGATGGTTGATATTATGTATTGAGAATCAAGAGTCTGTGGTATA
Source organism: Sigmodon hispidus (assembly GCA_004025045.1). NCBI lineage: Eukaryota > Metazoa > Chordata > Mammalia > Rodentia > Cricetidae > Sigmodon > Sigmodon hispidus. Next base: position 42,559 of record PVIH01007375.1, read on the forward strand.
TCCATTCATTACTAGGAGCAAGTACAGATAAAAGCTGGGAGCAATTGGCTCTATGACCTGGTCTTGCTGACATTCTGTGATAAAGAGTGATATTGTAGGCCAACTACACTAATGGATTACTTGTGAAATACATCTGATTCTTGCCAAGTGGTGTTGGTACACTCCTTTAATCTCAGACAGAAATAGGTGGATCTCTGAGGTCTAGGCCAACCTGGTCTACAGAGTGAGTTCTAGGATAGCCAGGACTACAGAGAGAAACCCTGTCTCAAAAAAAAAAAACAACAAACAAACTAAAAACAACAAAAAAACCCTCCAAAACATCCAGGTTTTTAGTGAAAATTTGTTTTATGGTTCTCTTTGTTATTAGTGATTGAAAAGAGAGCTGTAACATTTGTTTACTTCTTCTGAACTGTTCTGTGAGAGTGCACAGAGTCCTCCCCGCCAGCTAATGAGGGAAGTAGTGTTTGACATGTGATTATGCTGTCCTTTTAAAGTTATTGTGGGAACACGCTTTATCCGGTCATCATCGCAAGATGTTTTCCTGTGCCAAATTAAAAAAAAAAACAACAAAAAAAAATGCAAACGTTACTTTTCTTCCTTAAGATACAAAAAATTACTCTTGCTGATCCTCAAGCAATATTTTTTAGAATAAAATTGGAATAGATTGAAAGTATAAGACAGAATGGAACACATTTATAATCTCATCACCCTGAAAAACCACCGTTAACATTTTAGAGAATGCCTCTCAAAGTTTTTTCAGTCTGTTTACATTATATATATATCAACATAAGTACTTTTACATATCATCACATCATTAAATATATTTACTTTTTAAAACTAGATCATGTTATTTTCATTCCTTTTCCATTTTCCATTGCATCATTAGAAAATAAGATTGCTAGCCATTTAAGTATGTAAGTTTTTAGCCAATTATTGTTTATTGCTTATGGGAATATTTCTAATATTTCTATGATATGTTATGTTAACAGGTACTTCTTCACCCTTTCATTTTTTTGCTTATCTATTTATTTGTTTGTTTATATATTTTGGTTTTTGAGACAGGGTTTCTTTTAGTAGCCCTGGCTTTCCTGGAATTCACTCTGTAGACCAGGCTGGCCTTGAACTCAGTGAGATCTGTGTGTCTCTGCCTCTTGAGTGCTAGAATCAAAGGTGAATACTACAATGCCCAATAGCTTCTTATTTTAATGATTAGAGCTTTTTTGTTTGGTTGGCTTTTTTTTGACCATTATAAGTATTTTGGAAAAAAAAGGACTGTATCTGAGACTTTTATATCCTTTTAGATTTTTCTTCCTTATCTAGGTGTTTGGAAAGGAACCTGGAGTTTGGCACAAGTTAAGCTCTATGACTGAACTACCTCCCACTCCACTTATGTTTTTATTCAACTGACTTTCTTCCACGTTATTATTTATAGTAACTGATATAGCTTCCTTTTTTATATGCTAAAAAAACCCCAAAAAACAATGTTCAGAATGTATCCAGCATTTTAATTGTGTCCTAGGATAAATGAAATCAAAATTAGTCTCTGTGAAGGAGGGTGCAACTTTCTAATCTGGGCAGTGTAGCCCGTGCCCTTCTGCTTAAGGCTTAGGCTGCCCAAGGCAGGCACTTCTCCACACGGGCTCTGTAGCCCACCCCTGCCCTTCTGTTGTTGACATAGTTTTACTGTGTAGCCCAGACCAGCCTCAAACTCAAGACACTATGGCTTATAAGTATGTGCCCCACCAGTCATAGACAAACTGTCATGTATTTTGTGTGTGGCAAATTACTAACCTTTGTCTTCATGTTACTTATGAAAATTAACAACTATGAAGGTAGCAGTTATCTCTTGATTAAAATAGTGAAATGAAATTACTTAGTATAATGTCTGGTACAAAACATTCAACTAAGAATGTTTTGGCGGTGTTGGTGGGAAGGTTTAAACACTGTTGCATTTCAGTGCAGTTGGAGTCCTTTTCCATGGTGACGTCATATTTACTCTCACCTGTCCCGCTCCACTGTGTACTGCAGATGTATGTACATATGTGATGATTTTTAAAAGATTTTAAAATTTATTTTATGTGTGCAAGTGCTTTTTGGACTTTATGCCAGAAGAGGTCATCAGATCCCACTATAGATGGTTGTGAGCCACCTTGTGGTTGCTGGGAATTGAACTCAGGACCTCTGAAAGACCAACCAATTCTCTTAACCACTGAGCCATCTCTTCAGCCCCCAATTCTAATTTCTTTTTGATGATTTTCCCAGCTGTGTGTTTGTCATATTTTTAGTCCTATACAACAATTTACTTTGTTGTTGAATTGTATTTTAAACTTATATAGTTATTTATTTTATTTACTCTCTAAAACTTTATTCTAAAATAATGTTGAGTTCATTTTAATTATTTTCAGATTATTAAAAATATGTATAAGTGGAAAATTTAAAAGGTAAACAGTAAACCCACACCTTTCTCATTTTAACCCGCAAACTAGTTTTTCAAGGACTAGAAATAGGGTTTGGGGTAGAGTGCTGGTCTACTATGCATGAGACTCTGGGTTATATGGCCCCAAACTGCAAAATAAAATAAAACAGATTTTCAATTAGTTGTTTTTAAAGCTTGTTGATCAGCTTGTTCAAGAAAGAAATCATCAGCATTTACCATGACAAGTGTGTCTGTAGTTCTATTGTATGTTATACCCAGGCTTGCTTGACCAACAATGCCCAGATAATAACTATCTGCCTGTAACACTGGATTTACAGATGTAAATGGAGGGGCTTTGTGGATCTTGTCAGTGCTTTTATATTTTTGTCTTACATGTAATTGCAGTGTTACAGGATTTAAGAAGCAAAATATCATTAATTAATTTATATACATAGTTTTGCTCTGAGTGCCATAGATCAGTATGGTAGCTATGGCAGTGGAGAAAAATGGATACATTTCAGATTCATAGTAGAAGTAAAACTGAGAATAATTGGATATGATAGGACAGAAGAATGGACATGTTCATGCTACCCCTCTATAGGGAGCATCTGAGTCATGGCTTATATGTGAGACCAGTCTCATGATGGAAGATACCATTGCATAAAAAATTTTATCTGATTTGTATTTGCAAACCTCCCTAGTCCCATTAAGATTTGTGTCAACTTGTACCAAAAGTTTTGTTTATTTGGTTGGTTTGGTGTTTTGTTTTGTTTTGCCTCCTTGTTGAATTCTGTACCCTTTCTGGCAGAGCCATAGGTTTATTTGACTTGATTTTTATGTTGCTACTTACTGTGATCTCCCATTAAAGTCACACAATGACATACTAAAGAAAAAATGTATGGACCAACTATGGAATATTTTGAAGGGTATTTTCCAATAATAACAAACCATTCTCCTTCTATTGACTTAACTATATACAAGAACATGGTCAAACATTAAAATGGTATAAAAAAATAACAGTGAAAGCTAATTTTTTCAATGAGGACTTCACATACCTGGTCCTTTTTCTTACAGTTAGCAGTTTCTCATATTATTTTTAGAAATATTCTGTCAATATGCACACATTAAAATACCTCCAACCCCTTATCCTGAGCACAAGTGAGATCTCGCTGACTAGACCTTGTCCTTCCACTTGACCTATCAGCTAACACAGATCCACCTCACTCTTTAAAAAGCTGTAATTAGTTCAAACTTGAATAGTACTTTATTGATGGACATGTATTGTTTAATCTTTTGCAGTTGTAACATGCTAGTGAATATTATTTATATGTTATCCATTTCTATAAGTATTTTAATTTAAGAACTTTTGAAGACTTCTGAGCAGGGAAGTTGTAATATTAGAAAGACAAACCTGATATTAGGGGAACCAGGACAAAGCCAATATATGCTGTTTATTTATTTTTATCATTTGTTCTCTAGAAAGTTTGTTTTTTCCCTTCTGTTGTATATGTCCTGAATCTTTTTTTTTGCTGAAAGAAGTGTAGTATTTATTTCAATGCATATATATATGTATATATGTATACATATATGTATAATACATACATGTAATCTCCAAAGTGTGTTTTTGGGGATGGGTCCCACTCATCTCGAATCAGGTGTGTCTCAGTGCTGCCTCCTTCGGGAAGAGCATCCTTTTGCCAGCCTTGCTTTCCCGCCTGTAGGCTGACAGGGGACAGTGGAGCAGCCAACACACTAGAGTACCGTTTATACGTGGCTTAAAAACCGTGGTGGTTTTATAGCATCCTGGGCATTTTTACACCCATAAAGTAGGACTGTGGCCTCTGCACCAGGGACATTTTATTGTTTTCCTTTCTTCTGGAGAGGGATGAAGGGGAAATCCTTCTAAGAAGGCTGTCACCACTGGGAAGGAGCAAAAGCCTTCAGTGCATTTCTTAAACCACTTGTATGTTTTCTATAGGGTAAAACGACTTCTATGTGAAACGTTACTCCTTTTGCTCCGTTCCCGGGTTGCTGCTGCTTTTCCGTGAGACCTCGCTCTTCCTGTTAGAAGGTCAGTTGTCTTTCTTAGAAGAACAAAGCTGCTGCTCGCCTGTTGGTTCTCTGGAGGGTCTTGTGTTTGGGTTAGTTTAATCAGACATCATTGGTTTTTATCTTCCAAATCTTTGTATTCTTGTTAGAATCTATAGACATTAAGTCTTTCTCAGATCCTCTGTTAATATTCCCATGTATCTATTTTGTATATCTAGGATAACCCCTTTTCTACAGATATTTTGTTTCAAAGGAACACTTTATCTTGTGAATAGAAAAAGAAAGATATTCCCTGAATAGATTATTTACTGAGCAGTATAAAAACCAGTGCTTTGCTTTTGGATTATTTTCCCATGTTCAGTTCTCTTGAGGTCTCAGAGTAAATTTTTAAAAGATTTCTGTTACAGAACCTGTAATTTAGCATGGTGTGCATTTGAAAATAGAAAAAAGGCAACTCTGGGCTGTGAAGAAAGCTCTGTTGGCAGAGTGCTGGCCATGCACATGTGGGGACCTGAATTTGGATGCCCAGCACCCAGTTCAATGCTGTCCTAGCAACCTGTGTCTGTAGCTCCAGAGTGGAGTTTGTGAGAGAGACCAAGCTGACCTGGAATTTGCTCTGTGACTCAGTCTGACCTCAAAGTTGTGGTAGTCTTTTTACCTCAGCCTCCCAAGTGCAGGTGTGGCCAACGTACCTGGCTTTGGAGTTTTGTTGTTTAGAAAAGGGCCGTTTTTTAACTACTAGGTTTGTAGAACTTACTTGGACTTGAGGGGTAGCTTACTTCAGTCTTCAGGCACATAAGGTAATATTTTAGGGCATCTAAGACTGTCCAAATCAGTCTGAGCACAGAGTGCCCTACCACCACAGGACTTCTGTTCAGGATGTAAGTGGACATCTGCTTATGAAAGTCTGAGGATACAAGGGAATCAGGTGTCTTATATATTTGTATTTGAAACCCCAACAGACTGCCTAGTTACTTGAAATAATATTTTAAAACTGTAGGTAAATGGGCTTTGTTTTGTTTTGTCTGCTTGTTTTGTTTTGGTTTTTTTGACATAGGGTTTCTCTGTGTAGCCCTGGCTGTCTGGGAACTCGCTCTGTAGACCAAGCTGGCCTTGAACTCAGAGATCTACTGGCTCTGTCTCCCAAATGTTTCTCATTAGAATTATTTGCCTATGTATATATTATAGTCACAGCAATGTTGTCTGTTGTCCAGTAAGGTCTTTATGCCAAGTATTTCTCACAGTCTCCTAATAGAAACTTGTTTCTTCTGCTTAGGCATCGTTTCTGTCTGCTCCTGATATCTTGGAGTTTTATATATCCAACTGTTTAATTGCTGAAAAGAATTTACAGCTGTGTGTACAGCGCAGCACAGATGTGGAGTTCAAAGGACAATGTCCAGGTGCCAGCTCTCCTGTCCCACCTTCTGTGGGCTCCAGGGATCCCAGGCTTGTGTGGCATGTGTCTGTACCTGCTGAGGCACCTTGCTGCCTGTAGCAGAAATACCTGACTAAAAGCATTTGTCAGATCCCCCAGACAGTAATGAATTTGAAGCCCCCTACTGTAGTGGGGTCTACTCAGGTAGAAGAAGCAGTGTGCTGGCTGCCCTGGTAATCTTCTAGTTGTCTCAGTATGTCTGCCTCTATACTTTGGATTCTCACAAAGAACTCTGGGGAGTATTAGCACAGTTTTCACTGTTCAATAAGCATTTCCTTAGAGAACCATCAAAGTCTGTTTCTTCTTCGATGGATGCCTAACTAGTAAAGTCCACACTACCCTGGGGGTCCTGGAGTCATGTGATTCCCTCAGAAAGCTATGTTTATGGGTGCTCACCATAACAGCTGCCTTTATAAAAAGCTCCTTATACCCCCAGTGAGTAGATAAAACCCAGGGCCTCCCACATGCTGTGGAGGTACCCTGTCTCTGAGTTAATACCCCCAGACTATAAGTTACATTTTTAATAGTAAAATATTAGTGCATATGAAACAGGGAAGATACCTGACAGCATTTATATATTTTAGTTGGCACGTCTCCCTTCCCCATTGTACTGTTCAGGTTTATGAGTACCAGATGTCTGCATTCATAAATCCTGTACTTACACAAAAGAATATTTGATATACATGAATTTGGACAATAGCATCTGATTATTGAATTCTTTTTGTGTGTGTATATATGAAATCATTCTGTAGGGAAAAAACTCACAAATTCTAAATTCTGATTTTAGTATGTCCTTAGGATTGTTAAGTTTTCAGTTAAAGTAATTTTATCCTAACTTACCCTTTCTTTCCTTCCTCCCATTCATCTTTTCATCTTGGTGTGTTACCTGAGTTGTACCTGAACTTCTGGGTCTTAACCTTCTGAACACAGTCTTCCAGGCAGGTGATACCATAAACACATGCCTGGAACTGGTTAAATTTCTAAATAAAGCCTTACATTATACCTTAGAAACTATATTATTCATGGATAGTCTCAAAAGATCCACCTATGTTTATGTAGTCTACCATAGGAAAATATGCTATGGAAGGGAAATTATGTTATATAGTTATTCATTTTAATCTTTTGATAACATGGACTAGTTTTTAAGATACAAGCAATCTATTTACCAGTGTTGAATTGGATCCCCAGGAAAATGATATTCTTAAAGCACAGAGTCCTAATGAAGGAAGTCAAATGTCAGATAAAGACTCTGCCCCTGGTGGAATCTGAAAGTAGCTTGTTCTTAGACATCTAAATGATCTTATTTTTAACAAGTTTTTATTAAATTATCTGAATGAGCTTATTTTACTGATTCTTAAATACTATATTTGAATAGTGACTAAGTTATGACACCAGGCGATTTTATCATCTGACTTTGTATTATGAGATATTTGAAAAGTTTTATAGTAAAAGTCAACATACAAAGATAGTTATGAGCTAGAGAAAAAGTGAGGTTATCACAGAAAAGTGCAACATGCTCCTCTGTTGTTAGAACAGCCATGGAAAGAAGCTAGCTGTTCCTCAGAGTAATGCAGGATCTGTCTTGCTAAACAATATAATACCATGGCAAGGAATTATGGAACCTGTAAGTACTAATATGCTTTTTAACACAAATAATCTAACTATCCCTTTGGTTTCATTTACTACCACCTACCCACTGGTAATCATATAAACAATCTTTGCTTATTAAGAGAAGTTAGGCTGTGCATGGTGGTCCACACTGGTGGTCCCACACCTTGGAAAGCCGAGGCAGGAAAATTGAAGTGAGTTAAGGTCAGCATGGTCTCCACTGTGAGTCCTTATGTGGAACCAAAAGCAAAGTAGACCTTAACCATGATTGGATGCTAGACCCTCAGCACTTTATGTCTGTTTTCTCTTTTGAGCTCAACCTCATCTACTCATTACTTGTGAGAAAGCAATTTAGAAATACTATAAGATTTTTTTTTTTTTTTCCAGCATCCCTGCTAAGGAACTCCATGATACAGTTTCACACACAGATAACAGTTGCCATCAAATATCTCTCTGGCTCAGAGTAATCTGTTTCATTACTAAGTTGTTCTAGGTAAACAGTTCCTCTCTGTCTTTTTCTTTTTTAAAAAATGAGAATTCATGAAAATAATTTATGAAGAATGTTCCAGTGTCAGCCTTGGCCATATGTTTTAGAAGTCATTTGTTTCTGTCCTTGACCCAAACCAGACGTTAAACATTAATTAGTCTGTTTAACCAGCAAGTAGCAATTCTGTCCTTTCCCTAGGTGAAGACTGATAGACAAAGAGTCCATAATAGATGGATAGACTTACTATAGTACTACATCTAAGGAGGACAATGACAGCAGTACTGGGTATTGAATTTCTTAGGAAGCTTTCTGACGTGGTCTCACTCAAAATGCTTAGAATATCACATCACAAGATTACCCTTCTTTTTATGATTCCTTCTATCAGGAAAAAAAAGTGCGTAGTTTCCATATTCATTTGATACTTCAACCTTGTATTGTTTTATGTAGACTAAGGTTTATGATGTAGCTAAACAATTTTTTTAAGGAAAATACGTACCTATGAATTCACTATGGAATATTATACAGATACTATTTTGTAAAATGCAATCTATTAAAAGAACTTAATTTGGCAATTATGTCTTGATCTGATTGCAATTTATTCCTAATTAATCCCTATCCCATTGACCTGTTTTTATCCTGTACCAGAAAGAGTGCAAAATGTACTTAATACTAATACTTGCCCATTGGCCTTTCTCTTCTACCTGTCTCGATTATGGTATCTTTATCCTAACTGTGTAGACTGAAGGCACATGGTTCCCTCTAAAAAACCACTATTGATACCACTGCAGAAATAAGCCAGCAACAACAGGGTAGTGAGGTGGACTTCTCCCCTCACTTCCTAATTGCATGTTCAAAGATAAGCCTTTATTGATCTTAAACATCTGTCAGATGAGTCATACATTGGATTATTTTTTATATACATGTATACACAATATTTCAAATTGAAAGCAACGTCTCAGTGGATTCAAAACTACTACATACTGTTGTCTAAAAACCAAAATTTATAAACTGTACAAATGAAATACACATATTGATATTTAAAATGCATAATTAAGAAAATTCTTTGGTGTTGTGTTTTTCTTGTATAGCAATACTTAAACCATTGATGGTACCTTTTGGGTTTCTGTTTTAACTCTGAAGGAGTGACTGTATTTCTAAACTTAATACTAAAATCCTGGCCAAAAGAAAAATGTCTAAATGTGTGGGTGCAAACTATGAATCAAGGGTGCTTCTACTACCATCTCAGTTGGGCACCAAGTGTATAACCTAGGTTACTTAAAGAAATGTCACTGTTCTATAAAATCAATAAAATAAAAATGAAGTTGTTATATATATTAAAAAAAAGATTATTAAAATGGGGAGTGCCTACATGTAACTAATAGTAAATTCACTAATAGATGAACACTTATCTTTTTTCCCTGTAGATGTAATTTTTAAAGCATAAACTTCATAATTTCTTTGCTTAATATGAGATCATAATGTTACCATAGTCTGGTAGGTTCTCAAATTTGAATATTACATTACAATGAGAATAAACCTACGTAAGATTGAACCTACAGCAGCTGAGTGCTTTAATAAGGATGCTAGATGACTTGGTCATTAGAAGGCTGTTTTGGAATCATAGTGCAATCTTAGCTCTAATAAAATTCTAAACAGGATTTCTGTCTGTCTGCCTTTCTCTGTGTGACTGTCTCTGCCTTCCACTCTCTCTCTCTTTCTGTTTCTAGGGTAGTAGGGGAGGATTATTACACTGGAAGTTACTGAGTCATCCTGGTCACCTAAGACCTTCAAGGATATGTTTAGAAGATGAGGATACACACTGTTCAAATTGGGGTTTTCTTTCTGTTCATGCCCTCTCCCATCTTCTCCTACTCTCCTTTTTTTTTTTTTCTTTTTAAAAGAGTTTCTTCTGTGTTGTTAAAGTCTGCCCTGAACTACTGAACCTTCTCCCTCATAAGCAGCCTGTAATGCCTTTATCCTTTACGACTGTGGTTCTCACCCTCCCTAATGCTGCGACCCCTTAATACAGTTCCTCATGTTGTGGTAACCCCCACCCATAAAATTATTTTCTTTGCTACTTCATAACTGTAATTTTACTACTGATATGAATTATAATGTAAATATCTGATATGAAGGAAATCTGACATGTTACTCAGGTTGAGAACTGCTGCTTTATAATAATACAGAATTTGGTTGCGTTTGAGATAATGAAGAACTTTGAGAAGAATAAGAATATGAACATTAACTTTTTCCAAGTTAATGGCTTCACATAGTTACATAAAACTAGGCCCCTTTTAGACAGACAAACTGTGTGATTCATTAAAGAATATAATGCACCTGATGTACACATTCCTGTAGTCCCAATTGTGGGACTGAGGTGGGGGAATATTTAACCCTAGTCACAGTCCTGTCTCAAAAATAAAATTAACCTTGCTTCATAAATGTTCATCTTATTTCAGTTTCTATTGCTACAACAATATCTAGACTGAATGATTTATTAAGTAGCATTCTGAAGCCTCAGAAGTAGAAGACCTGTGCAGCTAACCTTGTACGGTGTCCTCCCTGAACAAAACATGGCTGTGTTTCTGTAAGAGTGAGAATTGCTTACTCCTGTCCTGTCCTGTGACACAGAAGGACTCAAGCCTTAACAGGAGTGTGGCAGGCATAAGCATCTCAAATTGTTTTGAGTAAATCTGCCTAATGCAGCATTTTTCTCTGTTGTAGATATGGAATCTGGAGAACGGCTGCCATCCTCACCAGCCTCCTCCGCTACACCAACATCATCTTCTGCTCCTTCTGTGGCTTCAGCAGTTTCCAAAAGCGGCCTTTCCACAGGAGCTGCTTCACTTAACTCTACAGTCAACCCATGTGGTGAATATCCTTTTAAACCTATTTTGGAGCACTGTTCTTTTAGGATTATATGTTTGTAACACTATGCTCTGAATTGCATGTTGTTTTCATGACCTGTTGTTCAATCTATGGGTTAAATGTATGGTCTTTTTGCTTTGTCTGGATTTTACTCTGGGAAGGTACTAATGACTCCTTGTTCTTTACACCTGTAACAATTCCCAGAGAGTTTTATCTTATTTCTTGATAATCATATAACTAATAATTTAGTAAGTGTAGAATCACAGGCATATCAAAGAGGGAAGAAATACAAATGTCCTTGGTGCTAATAATTCTTATATATATATATGTATATATATACATATATATAAATGTTTTTTAACATTTATAATATTGTATTTCATCTTTATAATGACGTGTTTGTTTTGGATTGGGAGCTATAGCTTAGAGGTAGAAATCGCATTTAGTGTCCACAAGGCCTTTGACTCAACCACAGTATGACAAAATACATGTAATGTACAGACCAATTTTTTTGTTGTTGTTGTCTTCTAACACAAAGATGACCTAGAAGACTCTGTGCTACATAATTCAGTCTATTCTGCTTTCCTATCTTACTTAATTGCTGTTGGCCTATGTGTTATTTGATTTCTTTTTTTCATTTAAAAATAAGATCACAAAGTGACCAGGATCTAACATGTTTTCCTTTTAAACATTTGATCTCAATGTTTTTGATTTATAGAGCCCAATAAACAGAATTTTCATCTGTAAGATAGTGAAAACCTGAAGAATTCTTTCATGGGCTATTGAGATCATTCTGCTGTTTAAATAGTTATGCTAAAGTTTATTTTCCAATCATCTTCATTAATGATAGTGGCTGTAGAAAATTCCTTTATGCTCTAAGAATCTAAGTTGAGTTTGCCTTCAGACCTTCAGATCACCTATTTTCTGTTGAATCAATTTCTTGCCTAGGTCTGAAATTATACTCACTCTTATACTAGGCTGTAAGTGGAATAGTGGGCACTTACAGAACACGTGAAGACTCTGGATCAGAGGCCCATGAACAACAGGAGCATTCTGTGTCAGGTTCCCCTGTCCCAAGTCCACCTCAGCACTGTGGATTGATGCAGTGGGTCAGTGAGACAACTCAGGAACACCATACCTGACAACATCACTTCATCATTTTTATCTTTACGAAGCAATACTTAATGCAGCAATAACATGGAGGGACATTTAGGATCCATGGAACATTGCTTCCCAGAACATATCTTTGGTTTCAATGCTGTATTAGAGATTAAAAGACAATATCATTGCAGTAAGAACAACTAGGGATATTAACATACATAGGTTTTTTTGTTGTTTTGTGAAAAAAAGTAATATTTCTTTTGTCATAAGAAATGATATTCTTAAAAAAAACCCACCTGTTCTTAAAAAATAATTTTGGACATTGTTCACTAAATGTGTTACATAAATTAGGTGCATTAAATAAAAACAATTAATGGATTAAAAGTGAATAGCTCTTTCCTGAAGGAAGACAGAAAAGTGAATAGCTCTTTCCTGAAGGAAGACAGAAGTTTTCTTTTTTTGTTGTTGTTGTTTTGTTTTTTGAAAACAGTGTCTAATGGTGTTAGTAATGTAGCCTAGACTCCTTAGCCTTGTAAGTGCTGGGATTCCTGGCATGAGTCATCACATCTAACGAGCAATGAACCTGAAATAAAAACTTGAACAAATAAAAGGCAAGCCAGCAATACTCGGCTCACTCTTCCTAGTGCCTGTAAGGATATTTGTTCATCAGGAGGAAAAACAAAGCCAAACTATCTTTTCTCTGCCCTGAGCAAGGCAGGTCCATGTCGTTGGAGTCTTTATATAAAACAGCAATTGATATACACCATAGCCAGACTGACGGATAATCAGGTGCCCATCCAAGTAAAAACTAGGGAACTGACATTTAACATAATTGAGTAAATCAGCCTTCCAAAGTGCATTTGTTTTGAGATTTTGGTTGTTTGATCTAACATATAGGTAGAACTTTAAGAAATTTAGATAATAGTTAATTTTCTGCTGCTTTTTTTGAGGGGGTGGGAGGATGTTCATGTTTGAGGTAGATTCCTTCAAATAAACGCTAAATCAAAGGCAGAATATGTAAAACTGATAAACTGAGACTGTTGTGGTTAAGGTATAGTAGGCATACTTATTTTTAAAATTATTGTCTATAACATTACCGCTGTGCTCTGCAAATGTGTGCCAGGTCAGTGAACACTGGAGAAATTGCAAGGTGTTTAAGGTCTCAGTGCTGTTAGGATATATGTTAGGTACAGCAATGATTAACTAGAACAGAATAACATGGGGAACACACCACTCCCAGATGGTCACTGGGAATGTCCTGAGGCCCTCAGGCTCCTGGTTTGAATCTGTCTCCTGAAATGTGAGGCTTTTATTCTCACATGTGTGCCTAACAGCTTTATAAGGGATGTTTCCTCTAGAACACCTCTTCAGAGGAGGCCAGGAGATGAGGTAAGCCAGGGTTGCATGCCAATAGAAAGAACGCTTTCCTAGAAGCCCCACCTACAGATTTCCACTTAATCTCTTTCCTCAGAATTCTGTGAGGGATAATAGTCTTGGCTTCAAGGAAGGACAGGAAGTATGGATTTTACCTGACCACATTACAGCCTTGAATAAAATGGAGTTTCTATTAGGAAGAAAGGAAAGCTGGCTTGGTCGGATGTGCTGTGGCTTTGTAGAAGATAGAGACAAGTAGGAGCCCAAGCTGGGGAGTAGTCCATGACAGAACATTAAGACTAAATATGACATTGCATAAGAATTTATGCAGAATAATGTAATGATTAAAAGCAAAGATACAGTGAGATTCAACATTGGCTTATCCACCTATTAGCTCTATGAATTACCTTTCCTGAAGGTTCAGTTGCCTCATTTGTAAAGCAGGAGTAACAGCTGCTTTCGATATTATGATAAATGAAGTAATGACTGACATACAGTTGGTGCCTAGTAAATTGTAACCATGATCTTTTCTTACACTCTGTCTAATAAGAATGCTTTGGTATAGTGGGTGTCTCAGCTCCCTGTTCTGTTGTGTATGTAGTGTCAGTTTGTGAGAAGAATGCAACCCGAGGTCAGGAAAGCCTTACGTTTACATTCATGTCTATAGTCAGATGCTTACATTTATTTGTATGAAAAGTGATGACTGTATTTGTGCAATGAGACATATAGATAGAAGCCTTGATGTGAACTGAGGGGCGATGTAATGAAAAATGTAAAAAGAATGTATTTGTGAGGATACAGGACTAGCTTATTGAAGTGGTATGTATATTTATATCTCCATGTGACTATTGGTTAGAGGTTTTTAAATATTTTCAGTTTTTAGTAATTATTAATAATGCCATTAAGGACATCATTATTTATCAGTACTGGTACATGTAAGCATATACTTCTGGTATTAGTATCTTTTTTTCTACCAGATACGTTTTACAGTCCTGGCCCTGTCAAACTGTGAGGAGTTTTTGGTCAGTGAAGTAGTACTTCATTGAGGTGTCTTTTTGGCTTTTTATAAGATTTTTAGCTTTGTGGGGTTTTTTTTGTCTTTTTTTTTTTTTTAATACCTATTTAGGGCTTTGGTTCATGTTTCCAACTAGTCACATTTTGTTCCTTTAGAATTTATGAATCATCTTGTATATGAGATGCTTTCAATTCTAAGTGTGGAGACAACTTTTCACAGTCTCATGTGTGTATATATTTGCTCACTGTATATTATCTTTTGATAATAAAATTTCCACCTTTGATGGATCCAATTTCAATGGTTCTATTTCTGGTTGCTTCTGTTTCTTACTGAAGAAATCTTGCTTTACATCTGAAGTTGAGCATTTATATGGTTAAGATTTTTACTAACCTCTTGGCATAGTCTAATCTGGCTAATATAACAAAGTACCACAGAGCTGGTAATTTATAGGTATTAAAATTTATTATCTACAGTTCTGGAAGCTGGGAAGTCCAAGATGAAGGCGCCGCCCGACTCAGTGTCTGGTAAGTGTCTCACACCTGTTTTGTGTTAGTGTTGCAGAATCCTGGCTCAGTATTTATCGAGTACTTTATACAGAAATAGACTTATGTGGCATTTCATTCTGATGATAAAAAGTTTAACCATTTTGTGTGATATCTGGTGAATCTTCCTTGCCTTACAACAAACATGACAGGGAAGTGGAAGAGGAAATGGTTTCTTGGTGAAGGGACCACACACATAGGGTGCCATTGCTTTATAACCGGCTACTGTTCTGAGAACTACATTAATCTCTTCTGATAGTGGTTCCTGTGACCGAATAGTCTACCATTAGCCTCTACATCTTAAAGATCTACTTCCTTTTAGTATACCAAGGTCTTAACTTCCAGCACATGACATTTTATGGGACAAACCATGTCCAACCCACAGCACTGAAAACCCTTTTCCTTAGAGATTGTATCTTCTTGCTGTGACAGTTACTGTATTGCTTTTTCAGTGGAATAAGGTTCACACCCTCAAGAAATCACTGCAAAGGTGGAAAAGTAAGAAGGCAGCTTACTCTCCTGGGGAGAAATAAGCAAACATCTATTCATTCCAGATAGGGCAGCAGCAGTGGGCCAAAGAACTGTCCACTCAGTTCTAGCCTAATGGATCATATTAGGGTTACTTGTAGGAGTGTGGGTGAAGTGTTTAGTATAGGAGCATGGGTGACTCAGTAGCAGCTGCATCATCGAAGTCTCACACTAGCCTGGATGATAATTCTAGAAAGCTACATCCCTGAATCTCTGTGCACAACTTGTGGTTAACTCTGCATGTTGGAGAGTCCAATTTCTCAAACAATCATTACTGCTTTTATTATCTTCCAGAGGGATTTTATGAATCCTGTAAGTTTGAGGAGACCTTCAGCCCCTATAAATTTTCTTTGCTTCTTGAATCCCATGAGTGTGAACTGGGGGGCAATAGCTTCGGAACATAGTTCTTTTAACCTGTTCTTATAAGAACACTAATCTTTTGGTAAGGATAACAGCTCTCCCAACTTGGTTCCCAAAGTCCTGACCTCACAATACTGTCTCATTGCAATTCTAACATACACATTTTAAGGGAACACGAACATTCTCATTTCTACTACTTAGAAAAGTACATGATTATTAGTTGTCAGGCCAGCATTACAGACTGACTTTAGCCTTTGGATTTTGGAATTCTTACTTGCTGGTTATAGTATTTGTCAAATCAGTTAAAGATAACATAAATCTCTAAAAGTGTTTTAAGTAGAATGAAATTTAATTAAACTAATCAGGGGCTTAGAAAACTATAGAATAACTGGTTGCCATGATTGACTTTAGAATATTGCTGCCTAAATGTCTTGTTAAGGAAGTTACCTCTGGTTCAATTCAAGGCACTCTCACAACTGTTGGCTTCACCTCTTGACCTGCAAATCTAGTAACCTCCAGCCCTCCCTCCTGCCCTTTCCTAAAGAAACAAACAATTGAATGAGCCTGGGCATTGAGACAGAAAGATGACAAAGTATCGGCCTGCCTGCCGCAGGGAGATAGATACATAGTAATTTCAAAGAAGACAGTTTAGACAACTTGGCAACCGTCAAGATTAAAAAGGGCTAATAACATATTTCATGGGTAGAATGTATGCTTCGAAAAATATTTGCGTTCAGCCGCAGTTTTGAAGTCAGTAAAGGCGGGAAGGAAGAGAGGAGAAGGAAGGCTGGCAAGATGAGAAGACAGGGAAGAGAAGTAACCTCATGTCTACTTACTAATTCCCCTTGTATACCCTTTGGGTAATTAAATAAGTAGGTGCAATAAATCCTTAAAGAAATATACCTTTTAACTCTTACAGGAACTGAAAATATTGTTTCCTTTATAAAAATTATTAAGAGCTTTTCAAGTACTTCATTCTTTCTATATAGCATCATTAATTTTTATGTAATGGATTGTGCTTGTGAGTATGAAAAGATGCTCCTTTGTCACCTGTCCTGAATAAGAAGGACATTCCCAAAGCCTTCTTTTACCACAGGACTCTTCTGACTCCTGATGTCTTGTGCTCAGCTTTTGCAGTCCAGCTTTCTCAGAGAGGCAGCACCACATGCTTCTGTGACCTGGCCTTTGCCCACATTCCAGTTCCCCACAGCGCCTTCTGTCCTTCCTCACATCCCCATCACGGAGCAGCTGACAGCCCCCTAGGTTCCCTGACAACACTCTAAGTTTTTCTATTATTTCTCTAGCTTTGCTCATGGTTTGTTTGGTTTGTTTCATTTGACTTTGATTTTCGTTTTGTTTCCCTACTGATATGTACAGTAATAATTTCAACATTTGTTTACAATTGTTGTTTAGAACTGTGCGATGGGTCAGGAGTTGGGGTGGATCTGGGAAGAATTGCAGGAGGGGAAGTTAATCCGACCAAAACACATTGTGCAAAACTTGAAAGAATTCAATTTTTAAAAAGCCTACAAGAACTTTAGACTGTTTTGAGTTGATTTAGGCATTTGGCGAGTAAACTCTTATCCTGTGTTAGAGTTTACTCACCGTAGTGAAAAAACTCGAGCATTCTGAGGCCAGTTTACTAGCACTGGAATATATGACAAGCATAGAAATTTAGGTTAGCCTCTGTAATTCATGGTGCACACCAAGAAAACCCATGTGTAGTCCTGTAGCCCCTGCTTATATCCTCTCCTTCCAGGTTTATCTCCACCCTGCCGTCACTGCCCTGCTCTCTGTCTGCCACTTCTTCCTGTTTCTGCACTTTCATGTAAATTAAGTCATGTGTACTTTTGTGGCTTGTGTTTTCTGTAATTCTTTTTAAATAGTTATATCATTGTTTATATAGTAGCTCATTCTTTTATTTTACTAGTTATATTTTGTTTTGTAATTGTGCCAGAATTTGTGTAATCATTTACCTGCTGATGGACATTGCAGCGCTTTACCTTGAGGCAATTATGAATGTTCAAGTCACAAGGCCTTGTGTTTACACATTTTTTTATTTCTCTTGGGTAAATATCTAGGATTGATATTGCTAGAGAATAATCTAAGTATCTGCTTAGTTTGATGAAACTTGGCAAGTGTTTTTTTTTTAAAGTGTCTATAACATTTATTCTTTAATTCTCTAAAAGCAACATGTATGAGTTAACACTAAGTACTTTCTATGTTTAGTGTGTCATTAAAGAACATTTTAAACCCACATAGTTGGTGTGTTATGGCATCTGTCTAGCTTTGGTTTGGTTTTTTAGTTTTGAAATTAAATGTAAATACATTGTTTTCCTTTTTCTTTCTTCCCTCCAACCCCTTCAATACCTATACCTTGCTTGCTCTCAAATTCATGGTCTCTATTTTTTTAAATTATTACATACATATTCCTCTCTCTATATATATTAAATATATATGTATACACACACACACATATATATACACAGACTGCTCACTCCATATAGTGTTACTTGTATGTTATGATTTCAGAGCTGGCCATTGGTGTTGTCTTTTATGTGCATTTCTCTGAAGACTGATGATATTGAGCAAATTTCCATGTACCCACTTGTCATTCATATACTTTCATTTATAATATGTTTATCCATATATTTTGCTCATTTGTGGTGGGGGGCTATCTTTCTTTCCATTTTGTGTAATTTTTATTTCTTTGCTTCATGAACTTTATAACAGAATTGATAATCACAGACATCATTGACTTTTGAGGATTTTTTATTTAATTTAGTATTGATTATGTCATATGTATCTAGCAGGATGCTGACACAGCGTTGATTTTTAACTTGCTAATAAGGTAAAGTAATTGACTAATTTTTTATATGGTAAACAATTATAGCATCCAGGGACCAAATTCCAATTAATCATGCTGTATTGGTCTTTTAAAACACTGTTGATGTGATTTGTTGAAATTCTATTAGGCAACCTACATAAGTGCTCAACAGGATTATTGCTCCATTTTTCTTTTCCTGTTATTCTCTCTTGGAAACTATTTGGAACCTTCCTCATTCCTACTGTGTTTTGAAAGACTATATAATTGTTTTTACTTTTCTAAATGTTTGAGATAATTTGACAATGAAGCCATCTAAGCCTTGAGATTGTTTTGTGTTGTGTGTGTATGTGTGTCTTTTATTATAAGATACTAGGTATAGCTTTACCTTTGAGGAACTGGTACAGCTGGGGGATAGATAGATGAGTTCATTGGTAGTCACTCTCCGACATCAAAGATGCCCTGGTTTTGATACCAAATATGCAAACACTGCAATATTTATCTGTTGTTGAATGTATTAGCCCAAATTATAGTGCTTTTTCTTTAATTATTTATATTCATAATATGTGCTTTTTCTCATTCTGCAGAGATATACTGATTTCGTTGATCTTTTTGAAGAATCAAGGGTGTGATTTAATTTTGTTAAGCCTTTGTTTTCGATTTCAGTAGTTTATGCCTTATCTTTATTATTTCCCTTTTTTTATTAGTAAAATTTTTCTTTTTTTCTTGTTGTTCCATTTTGTCTGTCTGTCTGTTCTGAGACAGAGTTTCTCTCTGTAGCCTTGGCTGTCCTGGAAATCTATAGATTAGGCGGGCCTCGAACTCAGAGATGCACCTGCTTCTGCCTCCCCAAGTGCTAGGATTAAAGGCATGTACCACCAGCTGGCTTTTTTCTGCTTTTTAAAATTTAAAAAAAAATGATCATTTATTTGGGACCTTTTAAATATGTATTTAATGCTATTCTTTTTTATAGTATGTCCATAACTACAACCTGTGCATTTTAAAATATTGATTGTCTTATTCCATTAAAAATGTATTTTTTTTATTTCTCTTTAACTAGCAGGTCATGTAGAAGTGAGCAGTTTAACATGTGCATTTTAAAGATTGTTACCCACTTTGGTTTTATTGTGATCAGGAATTCATTGATGCTACCGTATCCTTCTGGTCACTGTGTGCTGATATTTTCAGACAAGCTCCCCGTTGTTTCTGTGCATTCAAAAATACTTGGCTCAGAAATGTTTTAAGCAGAAACAAGTCCTCTGTGTTTTCCTTTCCTC
The DNA here is from genome assembly GCA_004025045.1 of Sigmodon hispidus. Taxonomy (NCBI): domain Eukaryota; kingdom Metazoa; phylum Chordata; class Mammalia; order Rodentia; family Cricetidae; genus Sigmodon; species Sigmodon hispidus. The sequence goes on from PVIH01007375.1 coordinate 62,443, forward strand.
TCTGTTTACCCCCTCACTTCAGCTACTTTGCCTGCTGTGGCTGTGGACTCTGTCGTCCAGACATGTCAGACTTTATTTCCTGAACCAGGCTTGAAAGTACATATAACAAAGCAATATCTAACTCAACAGATCTGCTGGGCACAGCTTTGCCTTTTAAGAGTAGATTCCCGTATGCTCTTTGCCAGCCTTTCTTCCACTCATGCAGAGTACTCACAGCGAGGCATTCTGCCGCTTTAAATCCTGAATTTGGTTGGATATTGTTCTGTTTGTGGTTGCTCACCACTGGTATTTTACCCCCTCAGATCTCCAGATGTTTATTTAGCTCTGACTTCTGCCTTGCTGATGTTTTATTCCAATGTTTTCTGTGGCAGCTGGAGGATTTATGCAGCATAATTGGATAGGGAGCCACTGATGCACAGTTCCTACCCCTTTTTGTTATCATTTTTCACATACTCTCCTTTAGCTTTTTTCTATTGTTTGATGCTTTCTGTACACACACATACACATACACACACACGCACACACACGTACATACATACACATACATGTGCAAGTACGTGAGTGTGTGAAGCTAACAAGTGAAAGGGGGAGGTCTCTTTAAGTGACATTCCTGAGCAGCTGTCTACTTTGTCTTTTTTTTTTTTTTAAGCATGATTCATTCTAATATCATGTTAGGACAGGAAGTTCTTAGGGCACAAATTCATACATCAGTAAGAACTACAGTAGGGATTGAGTGTTTGAGTACCAGTTTGAACTTACATGAGCTTCAGTCAATGTTTTCTACTAGCAACTGCTTGAGGCCTTGCTAACTTGGCATTGCTGGCTGACCAGCACGGCTTCTGGGACCTTTCTTTCTCTTCCTTCCCAGCACTATGGTTTGAGGCACACAGCACTGCACCTCGCTCTTTACATAGGTGCTAGGAATCTAACTCAGGTCTTCATGCAGGCACTGCTGTCTGAGCTCTATCCCTGCCCTGTATTGTTGTTGGTGGTGAAATCCAGGCTGCTTTAAACCTGCTGTGTGCTTCAGGTTGACGTTGGACTCTCTTTCTGCCTCTATTTTCCAAGTGCTGGAATTAGAGTATACTACCAGACCTGTGCAGTCTTTAAAAGTTCTGTTATACTCTTGTTAGAAACAATACCACCTTGTGTAGGATTATTGTGGCTGCTTAAACCCTCTTCCAGTATTAGAAATTATTACCTCAAAGGTAAAGTACCTTTTCATTTTTCTTTTTTTAACTGAAGTTCCAGGTCCTAGAGACTCTATGTGGTATAGGCAATGTAAGCATCATATTTACCAGGTAAAAAATGCTGTTGCTTATGGAATGGGGACATAGAATAGCCAGGCTATTCAAAGATAAAGAAATTTTAATGGGGATTTTTATTGGCACTAAGATATTGGAAGGGAGGATCCATCAGAGTGAATAGAGTCAAAGAATGGAAAGAAGCTGACTATTACTCAGTCTTTTTTAAATATAGCTTCTTCATCTGAAGCGGATCTTTCCCAAGAGCTTTTGAGGTATGAGAGTCATCAAATTAACCTTTTCACATAGCCAGTTTGAATTAGATGTTTTCTGTATTTCAGCCTACGTAATACATTAGGTTGCATTCTGTCCTTCACCTGACCTTCTCTTTTTTATACATTGTTTGGTGGTCTTCTCATTCTGACCTATGGTATTTCAGCCTTTGGACCTTTTACTTCTTCAAGAAAACTCTCTTTTCTTTGATCAGTATCTGAAGTGTGCCCGCTTCTTGGCTGAAAAAAAATTTCTCTGTGGCTTTTTTTTCCTCATGCTTTGTCTCAATTATCCAGAGATAGTGTGATAGTTAATTTTGTGTGCACTTGGCTGGGGATGCAAGATGCCTTGAATTACACATTATTTCTGAATGTGTCTAGATAATATTCCTTGAGATTAGCATTTGAATCTATGGATTGAGTGGAGGAAAGTGTCTTCTCTAGAGTTGATGGGCAGCATTCAATTTTTCGAAGTTTGAACAGAATAAAAACATAGAAAAGAAAATTTGTTTTCTCTGCTTGCCTGCATGATCTGAGATGTCAGGCTCCTCCCCGCCTCTCTCTGTGGCTCCCTATCACTTGCTGCCTTGTGGGCCATCATAATTTTATTTGCTGATCCATCATAATAAATCATTGGTTCCTACAGGTTCCATGTCTCTGAAGAATCTTGACTAATACTAACCTTAATTATAGATGACTCCACTGATCATAGTGTCTAGGTAATTGCTCTACTATTATCTACTCCTGCACCTATTAATTTTCTTCATAGAACTCTTCACAATATGTAATTATACATTTGATGTTGTTTTATGCATCCTTTCCCTATGTCTAAAGAGCCAGGACTGTATCTATTTTCTTCTACAGTTTGTGTCTAGTTAGTACCTGGCATAGAGCGCATAAGAAACCATTGTGGACGGAGGAGGAGGGTTTAACTTTGGGGGACTAGGACTTGACCATTAGATAACTGTTTTCTGACTCTTTCGCTATCTTTCACAATTTAATGCATTGGATACCCTGACTGGTGTCCTCAAGTATCAGCAATGCCCAAAAGATACATTTAGTGTGCCAGGTTCCTGGTAGGTCTGCTAACTCATCCTCAGGCTTCTATAAGGATAAAACTCATTATATTGCTAGGTATGGTTCAGCTGTTAAAGGCTAGACTCACTCACAACCAAAAATATAAAATTTGTTACATTGCTAAATCGGATGATGAAGGATCACAGAATTGTTGTTTTGAATCCTACAGGCAGGGTAAACATGGATGATAGACCCAGACTGATGTGCAGTGAAAGATTTAAGGAAGTCCCGAACACTGTGTTTTCTTACCTTGTCTCATTGCACTGACCATCTCCCTTAAAACTATGGACGAGGAAGAAGCAAGACATCAGGGAAACCCCAGGTTTTCTAAGGATATAACACAAACATATAAATAAAATATTTCAGTGGAGGAAAAATTACAAATTTTCTAAGCTGTGGTAGATACTGTTTGGTAATTTCAATGACTATGCAAATTTCATGCAAATTTCAGTTGGAGATCAAGTATCAAGAGCAGTGTAAGGAAATGGAAAAATCCATTAACCAACCACATACAGCTTTAAAAAAAAATATCATTTCTAGCTTTCTGGTCATTTGCAAGAAAACTTTTAAATGACTTCTCTTATTCATAAAGGCTCAAGGCACTCCAGAATTTCCTTTCTCATTTGTTCCCAATCAGAAACAAATGCTCCCTGTGCTTGCTCTGTGGAAGAGGATGTGATAGCTTACAAAGGCCGAAGGGAAGCTTCAGAAACACTTGTAGTTCCTGTATGGTGTAAAGTAAAGTGCTTTCAGAGGCTGCCACAGGAGTGGCCCTAGTGGGGACAGGGAGTCATTCTTCCTTAGAGGTCCAAGCACTAAAGAGGTCTCTAGCTGCAACAGCCATCATCCCCTCCCTGTCACAGATCACTATAACATCCTTGTGCAATCCTCAGCTGTGAGGAGCAGGGAGAGGGAGAGGTACAGGGTTCAGGTCACTGTGGCCTGGGTGGGCAGCAGAGGGCTCATATACGTCTCTTGGGCCTTGTCTGTCGAATGCAGGCGCTGATTCCAGGGGTTTCCCTCCTGCTCTCTAAGACAATGAGTTCTCCAAGCTTTTCAGCTCTGCATCAGTTTGGCTTCTTCTTCCAAGCCACATTCTTCAAATAAACAGAAAATCTAAAGGTATATTTTGATGTATCCCAGATGTAGTGGAAGGAGGACCTCTCGATATTTTGAAGAACTGGAGAGGAGATAACCCCCCAAAATAAATAAACAAACAAGCAAATAAAATGAAATAAAATCAGAGCCAGATCCTCTGCTTCAGATTCTTTGGCACCTTTAAACACAACTGGATCATATAAAAGAACATGACTACAGTACGGGAGTCCTGCTTGCTATGTTCATGAGAGGCCCCGGCAAACCGAAAGGCTTCATGAAGCTGGATCAAATTCCAGCAAATAACATGCAGGTCTGGTGCAAATTGATCAGTGACCTCATCAAAGTAATGAGCAATCTGTCGCCAAGACAGGAACTGGGAGATGATCAGTGTTGTTTCAGGGTCAAAGAGTGTCCAAATAAGTCATCCTGCCAACATGATTTGAATTTTAAAATCTTTAAATCTATTAATGTTTGACATTGTTTATCTGGAGAATGTATATTTAGACATATTAGAAGTATTTATAATAGAAACTTTTAGGTAATGCAAATGAATGTTCATTAATATGTTTTTATTTAGGATTCCTGTATCCTGTTTCACTAGATTCTTAAGTCAATTAGGCAAGACTGTGTGTTTGCAAGGCTTACTCTCGGGCCGGCTGTGCAGCTGACGGAAGTCAGATCCTATCGATTATGCATATATTTCACTTGACAGTACAAGGAGGACATAACTGAAATGACACCATCAGGTGTTGCCTGTTGGAGAATGTGTCAGCCTTCTGGGCCACTGCGGTAATGTATCAGACGGTAGTTCAATGTGTCAGCTGGTGTGGCCTGTCCCCCAATAAAAACAGCATCGTAGAAGGTCCACATCTGGTGTTTCTGAAGTAGCTTGTTTATTTAGTTTAGTATTATTTCATACATAGGAATAAAGTGTTCTTTTTTGACTAATCGAAAAAAATCAGCAGACTGCGCTGAAGGGGCGATGTTTAGAAACCAGCTCTGAGTCTTTTTGAAAAACAATCACGTTTTAGTGTCCAGTCAGTAGAGGAGCATGAGGAGATGTGAGATGTCTTCTCTGGATGTTCACTAGATAAAGCCCATTTCAGGATTCACATCACACTGAGAATTTTTACAGTACTATTTTCTCTGCAGTTGCTTTGCTAATTTTGTAGGTTTCTACAAATCTTCCATGAAGGCCTTCCATTTTGGAACTGTGTTTTCTCTCTGTATTTGTTTCTTTATTGTGTGCATGCACCCATGTGTCCTTGTGGAAATCAGAGGACAAGTGTTGAGAGTCAGTTCTTGCCTCCCACTCTGCTGCAGCACAAGGCACAGGGCTGTGGACTGGCAGATGTGTACCTCTCACATCCGTCCTGCGTGTTCTGGTGTCTAGCTCGGCTCATCAGGTTCACCAGGCTCGCCCAGCCCAGCGAGTGTATTTACTTGATGAACCATCTTTCTCGGCCCCGCCTAACACTCCTGAACTGAGATCTGTTTAATGGGAGATTGAACATTAAGACTTAAGCATTTTGATATATTATTTTAACTTTTACTACAATAACTTTGTAGTTTCAGTTTGAGATTTTAGTAGTAAGTTGCTAAAGAAAAGTAGTATTCCTAGTCAATTAAAGAATTTTGATAATTAACCAAGTGGTACAGGTGAGATTGTATCTTTCTGTTGCAAAGAAAAAAGAGGTGCTGCAGCCCAACTAATGGTACTTCAGAATGTGAGCTTACCTGGAGATGGGCACCTATAGAGGTCACCAATTAAAATGAAGTCAGGAAGCAGGCCTAGTTCTACTTAGTAGGACTGTGTCCTTATACAAGACATGTCCAGAGAGAAGACAAGAGAACATCAGAACCCAGGAGAGCAGTGTGGACACATCCTTTTCTAGTGCACCAAAGCTAGCCTGGGCACATGGCCTTGCCATCATTTTGACCTTGGACCTCTAGCAATAGTTTCTGAGCTAAGCTACTTAATTGTGGTAAGCTATTATGACAGCTTTAGCAAAGAACTGTACTCTGTATTCTTCAAACCTGATTTTAGTAGTTTCTTTTCATTGCGGGAAAACAGATTTTCTTGCTTATTGAAAAAACAGTACCTTAAAATTATTCCTAATTATTATTTTCTGTTTTATAATACCATACAGCAGTGTTAAGTTCTTACAGAAAAGGAATTAACTTCTTAAGGTGGGAGTGGTACTAATTAATACTTTTGTTCCCAAAGCAGCCTATGCTTTTAGTGACGTGTTTTCTCATAAAAACACTGCTTGAAGAGAAATAGTTAACTTCATAGTGTGGAATCTTGGCAGGCACCAGTTTAATCAAGTGATCAAAATTAATATTGCCAGTACTACATAGAAACATCCTGGGCCTTGAGCGTCTTGTTTGAGAAGGGTTCACTGAGTGTCATTCTCAGTGATGTAGAACTTCTGATCATTACAAAGCATTAGACACACTCAGATCTTTTTGCTTTATCCCTTGTGAAACACAAGATAGAAATTTAGCAGACTGAAGATAGTTAAAAGCACAGAATTCAGTGTAATATGGGATTCTGGAATCCTGGGACAAAGAATGGTGTTAGCAAAAAATCTGATTAAACTAATGAATTTTTTACCTAAAGGTAGTTTCTCGACTTTGAAGATGTATCTATGAGCATGTAAGATGTTAGCACAGGAGTCCTAGAGAAGCATCTATAGGAACTTAGGAACTTGCTGTTACTTTGGCAGTATCTGTGAATATAATCTCAAAATAAATACTTGGAAAAAAAAAAGCAGTAACTAGGCTAGGTGTGCATGCCTGTAATCCCAGCACTGAGACACAGAAGCAGAAGCCTTCAAGTCCAATGCCAGTCTAAGCCACATAGCGAATCTGAGGCTAGCCTGTGCTACATTATGAATTCCTATCTCAAGAAAAACAAAAACCTGGCAGTGGCCGCTCACGTCTTTAATTCAGGTACCAGGGAGGCAGAGGTAGGTGGATCTCTGGGTTTAAGACCAGCCTGGTCTACAGAGCAAGTTTCAAGACAGCCAGAGCTGCACAGAGAAACCTTGTAAACCCTGAAAAACAAGCAAGCAAGCAAACAAACAAATAAATGACTAAATTTCTTTGTATTTCATACATCTTTATAAATATTAAAACTTAAATCTTAAATGGTTCTAAATGATAAAATACAGCAATGAAATGATTATTTGAGTAGAGATGTTCTATCCACATTAAGTATAGAATTCTTTTTGTTAAAGTCCAAATTTATGCATTGCTCATTTTGAGTTTCAAAATACTTAAACATTAAAATGGCTAAGAATTTCACATATTAACTGATAATTATTGAGTTTATACCAATTTCAGTTATGTTTGTTTGGGTTGATACGCTCTATTGAGATCTGAATTTGAATGAGCTGCCATGTCTTATGATTAGCCAGCCACACTTTATAGATTACAAGCCAGACACTAATTTTGCAATAGTGTAAAATTATGTTGGTAGTTTTAGAGAACTACAGCAAATTTGTGTAGCATTGGAAGATTGAGGACATTTTTGTATAAAGAAAATTGGCCTATATAGTATAGTTTTGTGCTTTGGTTTTGTTTTTGACTTTAAAGATTAGATGTTTTACATACTTGTTCCTTCTTACATTGTTTCTGTTTGCAGTGACTTCTGGACTTGTCCATTGTGATGGGAGACTGTGGTCATTGGCGTTTTCCTTCCTTGGCATTAGTTCTGTGTGTTATTTCCTTCTGTGAAGGTGCACTCATTATTATTCACTGAGATGAACGAAGGTGCTTATAATTACTGTTCTTCATGACTGACACACTGGCATTTGCCTCCTGCTTTTAATGAATGTATGTGTGTCAATTGGTAGACTTGGAAAAGTTGTGCTGAAAAGTTTCCAGTCTGCATTTGAGAATCTTAACATTGCCTTTGTAGTTCAATTTTCATTATCTAAGTTATCCATGGCTACCCACAAAAACTAAAGTAAAATATAGTTTGTATTTATTGTATGGAAATGGAACTTTTTTAGTTACAGGAAGCAGTATTGCCTATTTTCTTTAAGAAAACTTATTTTTAATCAAGATAGTTTTATTTGGGAGCTTATGTTGACATTGGATATATTAATTAGGAAAAATTACTTTTCTAACAGTAGAACTTTATAATTCAAGTATAATTCAACTTTATAATATTCAAGTAATCTTGTTTTATATTTTGGAAGCCAGTAGATTCTACTTGACTTATGTTTTGTTTCATGTCCTGCTCTTTTGGTAATGCATAACAAGTTTTATTTTAAATGTGATTTATATTTTAATTGTGTTATTGATGATAATAAGAGCTGTCATGCCATCCCTAGTCTATGAAGAATTTAAAATTTCCATGGGAGGCTGGGGAGAAGGTTCAGTAGTATGAGAATTGTAGTTGTGTTCTCTATCACCCATTTAACAAAATAGGCATGGAACACACATCTGTAGTCTCCATGCCAGGGAGGTCAGAAGTGCATTGCCCACCAGGCCAAGGCAAATCATAAGTTCAATGAAAGAACTTATCTCAAAAATTAGGTTGGAAAGTGATGGAGAAAAACACTCAATGTTGAGCACATGCACATTCATGTGTACCCAGCTATACACATGTGTATGCAACACACAAACGCACACACTACAACTACACACACAAATGAGAACAATAATTTCCTTGTAAACAATAGCTTCACATTTTAAGACAGTTTACAATGAAGGAGTCCTTTTGGCCTTGGGAGCAGGGTGTAATCCTAACAATATTTTTGCTGTGTAAAAAGACTAAAGACTAATGCAGATATTATTGAATTAGCTTCTAAATGACTATGTAAACTTCAGTGAATGTCTTTCAATTAGAACAGAGGAAAGAGTGATAAACATTTACAGGACTAAGGGTTGAAAAGATGTTATATTTTTGGTTATTTAAAAAATGATTAGTTTAGCCTTTTAAAAGACAAAAAAATGGAAAATTATTTTGACTTTTTTACTGTAGATACTTAAGAAATGGATTTTACTTTATAACTTTATATTCTAGTCATGGTATGATATAAACAGATGTTGAATAATATGAATACTCAGAATTATGTTTGGGGAGATTCAGGGGTCTTCCTGGGGCACTGAGCAGTATTTTTCTTAATGATAGTAAAGAATAGGTATGATTATATAAAGTAGAAGTCACAGAGCAGAGTATATTGGCTGGAGAAAAAGTGTGACAAAAATATACAACAGTGGAAAACATTTCTCAAGTTGCTGTTGGGCTCAGATTATCTGGGATGGTGGCAGGAGCACAGTGAGATCAGTCTGTGTTCTCACGGAACCGAGGTCCTGACATAGAGTGCTTTTGCACTGAGATGTTAAAACAGTTTGGAGAGAGAGAGATATAAAATCTTGAAGGTGACTTACATCTATAAGAAGAAAAAGAAACCCAATAAAGATATTACACCTTCAGGTTCTGCTTATATATCATTTTTATAGTTAAAAGATCTTTTATTGTGATCAGATATCTTGCTGAGTTTTAATTTTTACTATGATTAGTAAGCACACAGGTATTGTATATTTTCTGCACACAAGACTCTAACATTTAGCTCTTTTGCTTCTTAATGTTTAATTTCATATTTCTGAGTCTTTCTTTCTGTTAATTCATTAGTTCTCATAGAACTGTTTCTGCCAGTTTTCAAACATCATTAATTTCAGTGCTTCCAAATTTTCATAATATTTTGTGTAGTTTTGGAAGTTTAAATTTCTCTACATTTTTTAAAAAATTAAGCCATGGCTGCATACATGTAGTTGGTAAGTACAATTGAATAATACCTAATTTTAAAAGTACAAGTGACGTAAGGCCTGGAAGATAGCTCTGTCAGTCAGGCACTTTGCAAATGTAAGGACCTCATTTAAGCTTTCAAGTTTTCGTAGAAAAGGAAAAATCCAAAGTCAAAAACTTAGTGTGGTTGTTCACATGTGTGATCACATGTGTAACTCCGAACAATGTAGACAAATCAGTTTCTGGGGCTTGCTGGCCAGCCAGCCTGTTTTTCCAATGAGCTGTAGAGCTGTGGGAGACTCTGTCTCAAAGGAAAAGGTGGACAGTGCCTGAGAATGACACTCAGGTTGTTCTCTAGCATCCACATGCTCTCTCACACTCAGATACACATAAACATATACAAATCTACACATCACGTATTTACTTATATGTAAATAATAAATGAATATTATTTTACTTCACTTGTTAGAAGCATAGGCAGAAAAGGAAGTATATATGTTGTATGTTGTTAAATAAAATGTTTGATTAGTGCAGCTGAAGCAAGACGTTGGTTTAGTGGATGAGAACCAGAGATGGTGGTGGATCAGATAATTGTATCTGTCCCTGTTTTGTCTGAACTCAGCTTCAAAGGTAACATCTAGAATCCTTAACAATTCAAAAAGGCATTCAAATTTTTAAAAATTCAATAATTTTCTAGCTTTAAAGAACAGAACCATCTTAACTTATTAAGGATGGACACACAAGACTATATCCTTTCTGAGGCCTGGAGGAGCTCATGCCTTTAATCCCAGCACCTAAGAGTAAGAAGTAGGCAGATCTCTGGTTGGAGGCCAGCCTGGTTTACATATTAAGCTAGACAAGGGTACAAAGGGAAACCCTATCTTAAAAAACAAAACAAAACAAAAAAACAAAAAATCCCAGGCCCTTGAGTTCTTTCCTGGTTCAAATGTCTGAGAGAATTTTGTGCACTGTCTTTGTAAGACACTCTGAAGGTTTTCCCTATGAGAGGAGTATGGAGCACACCCTTGAATCCAAAACTTCTTCCTTTCAAAAGATATACTTCATGCAACCCATTTGAATATTCTTATTTTAATAAAAATATTAGCATTATTTCATCTAAAGACATAAGATCTTTATTAGTATATGGGGTTTTTATGTTTTGTTTTCTTAAGGATCATAAAAACAGTTAACATTTGAAAGACAGCTAAATGATAAGCAAAGGTATTCTCATGTATAACCTTTTCATTTACTTCAGACATACAATATAAAATTAATGTAATTGTCAACCGTAGTCACAATTGCCATAGACCAGAGATAATATCTGAATCTTGCTCTGTCTTTACAAAGCAGATGGACTGTTTCCTCTGAAGCAGCAGGAGGGCAAGTCCTTTACTAACGTTAGACAGTCTACATCCCCAGTCCTTGGTAGTTTTCAAGTCATTTCACTAGCTAGCACAGGCTAGGTTTGCTCTCCTTACACAGCCCAGGCTGGCCTAGAACTTTGAGTCTTCCAGCCTTAACTTTCTGAGTACTGAGTTATAAGTGTGCATCACTGTCTTCATAGTTAAAGGAAATTATTTGGTTTTAGCTTTTTGTTGTTTGTTTGTTTGAGGCCAAATCTCATTATATAGTCCTGGGTGTCCTGGAACTCTCTGCAAATCATGCTGTCCTCCACTCGTGGAGATCTTCCTACCTCTGCCTCCTGAGTACTAGGACTCAAAGTAAAGTTTTCAAGAGCCTAGAATACTGGGCTGTTTTCATAATATTTTAGAATAGAATAATATTCTGTTTTCATAGGAGGAAGCCGAAGTATCCTAATTATTTCCTGCAAGTAAAGGAAAGATTTTTCTTCTTGCTCTGCAGCTGACTGAATGACATAGCAAGTGTGTTAATTATGTTGTCTCTGGCACTATTTGACTACAGTGCAGGCAGGACCTTCTTCTCCACAAAACATTAGACAGGGAACAGAGCTTTGTGCACAGGAAAACCACATCTCCGCACCAAGTCTGGTCATTTGAACTATCTCTTGGTAATATACTTGGGATCTATTTCATTGGTTTTCAGGGTTAGATTCATAAGATGTTCTTATTTTTCCCAAGAACAAAAGAATGTGATGTCACATCAATGCACATGTATTGACAAAAGCCAACTTCACTTCTCCAGGTCAGATACAAGAGTCACTTGGCATTTGTTCTCAGCTTTACAATTCAAACTGCGAGGGGTCTTCTAGTCATCTTGATTAACCTTACAATGCTTTTGTGTTTCTAGAAACATTCTGTAGGGTTTGGAGAGTAGAAATTACAGAAAAAAATAAGATATTGTTGTAAACTTCATGAATGTTGAAATCAGGTAACTTTCATCTGTTTTATCTAAACAACTTTAAGTGTGTTTTTTTCCCCTCCCAGGACATTTATTCAGACCAGCTGGGGATCAGCCGTTTAACCTGTCCACAGTGCCGAGTGCCTTCCCAATGGTCAGCCACCCAGTCTTTGGTCTACATTCAGCCAGCTCAGGGCATTCAGAATTTGGTGGTTTGGGGACACTTGGTACACCCTCAGCCTTAGCCGCACATCCCCAACTAACACCTTTTCCAGGTAAACATCTCCTGTGCTGTTCAAGGAAAGGAGCAAAGGCTGCAAATGCTCAAGCAGTGATTTGTTTATTACATTGAACAAAGCATAGTATATTGAATTCATGAGCAAGAATTGGCTCAATTTTATCACATATAGCAAAATGAAATTCACTATGTATGTTAGGAGATATAGCAGTTAATTAGACATTCAAGTATTTGCCTACATAATAAACACTTGTCATAGGACAGAATATTTAAGGGAAATGTTTATGGTGCATTTTACTAAAGTATTTTATGTATGCTGTGCCAAGTGTACAGTTTTAATTTTTTCTTAGCTTTGGTTTTCTTTGGTGTGTATGTGGTGTATGTATATGTGTACATGTTAATATGTCTCTCTTTATGTGTATATATGTGCTATGTGCTGGGTACACATGTGGGAATGTATTTATGGAAATCCAGAGACTGAAATTAGGTGTCCTAAATCACTCTACTTCTTAATTTTTGAGACAGGATTTTTTCTGTTTTTTTTTTTAAATTTATTTATTCTTATTTTATATACATTGGTGTTTTGCCTGCATGTATGTTTGTGTGAGGGAGTCAGATCTCAGAGTTACAGACAGTTGTGAGATACCATGTGGGTGCTGGGAATTGAACCAGAGTCCTCTTGTAGAACAATCTGTGCTCTTAACCACTGAGCCATCACTTCAGCCCTGAGACAGGGTCTTTTCAATGAACATGGAGCTCACTGTTTCACTAGGCTGCCAAGCCAGCTAGATCCAGGTCTCTGTTTCTTTTCCCAGATGTGTGTTTTGCTTTTTAAACTTGCTACATAGGATTGCTTTCTGGTCCTTATGCTCTTGTGGCAAGTGTTTTACCGAGTAAATTAATATTTAAATCAAGTATTTAACTTGGCTTGAAATGTGCTCTGTGGTAGAGCACATGCCTAGCATATGTGAGGCCCTGTATTGTGACACACAGTATTGTGAAAAATTACCCCAGATTTTGAACCTAGAGTCTAGCTTTAAAAAAAAATATATATATTTATTTATTATGTATACAATGTTCTGCCTGGGTGTATGCCTGCAGGCAAGAAAGGGATACCATATCTCATTACAGATGGTTGTGAGCCACTGTGTGGTTGTTGGGAATTGAACTCAGGACCTCTGGAAGAGCAGCCAGTGCTCTTAACTTCTGAGCCATCTCTCTAGCCCAAGTCTAGCTATTCTAACTATTCTAGCTATTTTATGTTTTTATTTTTCTCTACTTTGTTGGGGAAGATGAGTGGAATCTTAAATGTCTATACTTTTTTCTTATTTGAGAAACTGTTTCCAAAGCATGTTTGGAATACTTGCTTTCAGAGCAGTTTTGCTGGCCAGGACCTGTGCAACGTGGAATTCTGTAGACTGTGGTCACATAGAAGTTCAATTCACACAAATTTTCTTGAAAGTCCAAACTTAGCATTACTGTACATTATAATTCAGTTTTATTAAGGAAGCTTGGTTTACAGGGAAACTGTTTTAAAACAGCAGGGCTTTAGTCTAGCTAGAAATTGACCTGAATTTAAATCTGGCCTTGCACAAATCTCTGACCTCTCATCTCTGGCTTTTTAAGCCTCTAAAAGGAAAACCATAAAATTCCTTGCTTTCTAGGGCCTTGTGATGATTCCATTCGACAAACATGTCTAGTGCTGTCTGCACTGACTGACAGGTCTAATTAGTCCAGAATGGCTAACTGTTGCTACTCTTTACTACCCACCTTAATGGCAAGCAAAGTTTCTTCTGGTTCTTTAAAAAGATACAAGTACCTTTTGAAACACAGAAAACAGAAATGGTTACATGTGTATTTGAAATACACCTGAGTACTATTTCTTGAGACATGTTATTTCTTTAATTATCTTGAAGAGGGGAACGCTGGGAAACTTTTGTGAACAGTGTTGACCAAGTCTGAATATTTCCTTCAGTATATTAACTGAGACTTTAAAGCAGTTCTTTTTAAACAGTCTCACTATGTAGCCTTGGCTCAGCTGGAACTCTTCTCTGTTCCAAGGCTGGCCTCAAACTTGTAGAGATCTACCTGCTTCTGCCTCTTGAGCAGCCCCATGCCTGGCTCGTCCTGTTTTTAGCATGGTTATTTAATATCATATATCAGTAGTTATCTCCTGAAATAGAAGATTTCCAAATCAAAATCTAAATAACGAATAGTAATATATGTAATTACTGATATCTTGAGTACTTTTGCATTGTCTCATGGTAATTTATTATACTGCTACTTTTGAACATTTCTAAACTATAGTATATTGTATTAAAGTCAAATACTATAAGGTGGCCAGTGAGTATTACAAAATAATTTGTATGGGCTTCAGTAATGATGGTATCTCCAATATATTGAAAAACCTGCCTAGGACCAGTGAAACAGCTCAGTGGGAAGAGGCACTTGTTGCCAAATCTTAGGGCCTGAGTTTAATTCATGGGACCATGTGATGCAAGGAAAGAACCAGTTCCCGCTAGTTCCTCTCCGATCACTATGCACTATTGACATCCACATATAACATGTGAGTGGACATGCACACAGAACAAACAAATGAAAAATATTTAAGAACATCCTACATAAACAAGCTACATAATTGAACCTACATGAGGAGTTGGCTCATTTCACTGGTTATGTTCTGTACATGAATCTGGCTGTGCAGGGAACACACAGTATATTTTATGGCTTACTAGAGACAGATGATTATAAGGTAGAAGCATTAGCGATAAAAACATTTGTGTGTATATGTACTTCTTTGCCAAATGAGTAGAGATTATGACTGATTTTAGAGAAACCACTTTGTTTAAATTATACTGATGCAATGATTTTAAATATATAAATTCTCTGTAATTCATTAGGAAACCAAATGGTCACTTTAGGAAAAAACGTCTCCCATACTCAACAAGGAAGTCACACAATATTAGCAATTTTAAGTAAGGTCTAATTTTATGAAGTGTATTTACAACTAAAGTATTTTTCATTTTAAACAGCAAATATAAACTTGTGTAATGGCTACTAAAATAATCAAATTTTTATTTATATTAAAATAGTATTTTATGAAATCCATTTTAAAATACTTAAAATTCTCAGTGTTTACATGAAGTTTTGGGATGTTATTCATATATGAATGATTTTTAAATTCTGTGATATCAGAGCTAGGCATGCAGGCACATGACTGTACTTCTAGATCTTGGAAGGCAGAACATCACAAGTTTGATGCCAGCCTGGCTAAACAGTGAAACTCTGGTGCCAAAAAAACAAAGAACAAGAAACCTACAAAGAAATGTACTGCACGATCAAATTGGGTTTCAGTGTATACTCTAAAATATTAGCATCACATCTGGAAATGATAATTGTGGCCAATAGAGTGCTTTTTAGGGATTTTGAAATTCATCCTGTATCTGCTTAATGTTATCGTTGTTTTATATCTTACATTTGATGAATAAGTTAGCTTGTGACTAAATTTGTTTATTTTCCTTAATTTGAAAAGTACATAAACTGTTCACTAAAAAGTTGTAATTTCCTATGAATAATATCAGTGATTCAGAAAAGGCCATTTTCTTTATCTAATTGACCTTGTATGCTTGTCTTTGGGATGCCTTATTACTGTAAACATTTTTCCTCTTATTTTTCTCTAATGCCTACTATATAGTACTTGATTACTATGAATGTTCTAAAGTATGTTTTAATGTTTTTTTTTCTGAATTTGATTATTCCTATCACATTTAAAATCTTATGCTTTGCCTGCTTTAATGTCTTAGTTGTTTACCAAATCTTTATATCCAACCTTACATTTGGTCAGAGGTGTAAGTGAAACAATTTTTGAAGGGAAACTGCAGTGTTTTTTTTTTTTTTTTTTTTTTTTTTTTCAACTAAGCAGAAACTTAAGTTGGGAGCCTGCCAGTAGGAACAGTCTGTGCAGATAGCCCCTCCCAAAAAATACATCCTCCTTTTTATCCATTTAAATGCAATCTAGAGGACTGGTTGAATAACTGGAATTTTCAGTTTTTCTCATTCAAGTTCTGGTATTCAGGGGACCATGCACCAGCTACTCCACCTTGCAGTTTCAACAATGGCCTTTGCAGTGTTTTGCCCAAACTGTTCATGATACCTCTGGGTCAGACAGTGACCTTGACCATTTCATTCACACACCCTGAGGTTCTCTATAACTGCCCTGGCTGTCCTAGAACTCACAGAGATCCTTCTTCCTCTGCCTCCTGAGTGCTGGGATTAAAGGCATGTGCCACCACAGCCAGACTGAACAAATGTCATCTTTACTTAATGAAGTCATATTCCTAGAACTTTCTAAAAATCTTGTAGTACAACCTCCTGATACTATTGTGGTCCAAGACTGTTCTTTGGATAATTTTCAAAGCTCTTTTTAATCTTTACTCTTTCTTGAAAAAATCATAAAGATCGGCTTTACACTGTAAGAATTTTTTAATGAAGAACTGATGTTTGAATACCTGAATTGCATTTCATGATTTTATCCAATTTAGTTGTTTGATATGTATTAAAAACATCACTGCCATCTATAATTTATGAGAAGTGCAAAGGAAAGTACTAGCTTTACTCATCAATTTTCAGGGCAAAGCTAGAAGCTTTATAAGCCTTTTTGTTTGTTTGTTTTTGGGTTTTGGCACTTTGAGATAAAGGTTTCTCTGTGTAGCCCTGGCTGTCCTAGAACTCACTTTGTAAACCAAGGTGGCCTCGAACTCAAAGATCTACCTGCTTCACCACCTGGCTGAAGCCTAACATTTTAATAAAAAATTTTTTGAAAATATGTTTTTGAGAACTTGCTTCTTAGTCTAAAACTAAAAAGACTTATTATTAAGTTTTCTGTATTTGGTTTTTATTTTGCTATAGAAGTACTTCATCCATAAATGCATTTGAGATATACATATGGTAATATTAATACCCCTTCACTTTCCTCCCACCCGCTACCCGATTTGTCAAAGCCAGATTTATATTGTATATAATTGTAGGAAAATCTTAAGAGGCTGTCAATTTGAGCTTCAAATATAAAGTCTTGAAATAAATTAATATAGACTTAATTGTTTTCCTTATTGGCTTAGTAAATAGATGGTGTAGGTTATCAAGTCAAATGGTTCTTTTTATATTCTAAGTTTTTAGCAGTTTTTAAATTGTGAAAAATGTGTTCCTATTTAGTTTGTATCTTGAAAATTGTTCAGGGAAGATTCTTGAATAATAGCCTAGTTATAAGAGGGGGTTATACAAATTCAAATAATCTCTTTATAGTGGGGAAAAAAAAAAAACTGATCAGAACTATGTGACTTGAGCAGTTGTAGCCCAGAAGAAACCTGAAACCTTTTTCTGGAATAAAATGTAGAAAATCGCCTCTGCGTGAATTTGAAAGTTTCTTTGTTTGGTTTTGAGGTGCAGAATGGTGGCGAACCACAGACGTTCACACTCGTGCAGGGGCACCCTTTTTTCCACCATTACTGGGAATTCCACCACTGTTTGGTCCTCCTGCCCAGAATCACGAGTCTTCATTCCATTCAAGGACTTCTGGAAAGAGTAATCGAAATGGTCCTGAAAAAGGTACTTAAGTCAGCATGAGTGAAGGACCAGAAACCTCTGACCAATCCCTCTTTACAGCAGAGTTTGCTTTCAAGAACCTTTTTTATAAAAGAGCCTTGGTACTAGATGCTTCTGTATCATCTTACTTGATCCTTATAATAACCCTTTTAGCTCACACATCTCCTGATTTGCAGCTAAGATTAAATACCTGTACTAGGAAGTACTACTTATACACTTAAATCGTTTAGCCAGGACCTGAACCCACTTCTACTTCTCTTCCCTCTGTATGTCATCATCTCCTTATACCAAATTCGATAGAATGCTGCTTCTTCTCAACTTAAGTATTGTCCAAGCTAGTACCCTGCTATTGTGTTATTCTTTTAAATGATGAGAAATATTGATTATTTAAAAGAATTGTTACAATAGTATTTAGAAGGCACAGTATTTTAAATGGTCCATTGTTTTTTTTTTGTTTGTTTATTTTATGTACATTGGTGTTTTGCCTGCATGTATGTCTGTATGAGGATGTGGGGTCCCCTGTAACTTGAGTTACAGACAATTGTGAGCTCCCATATGGATACTGGGAATTGAACTCAGGTCCTCTGGGAGAGGAGCCAGTGCTCTTAACTGCTGAGTCACCTCTATAGCCTTGCCCATTGCTCTGTTAAATTGAGTGTTTCTCAAAGGACAATACTTACATGTAATTTATTTTCTAAACATGTTTGTTTAACTTAAGTGATATTCACACAGTTTAATGCTAGTGTGTAATTCAATTGAATTTAATGTGTTCATAATGTTGCATGATAGTCACCCTGTATCTTACTCTAAAATTTTATCTCCAAGAATTCTAGACCCTTTATGTAATCACCCTCCCTGCCCACCACAAATATTGCTTGTACCTTGTATCCACAGTATTCATTGCAAATTTTTCATGTAGAGGAATCATATATGACTTTTAGTGTCTGTCTTTCAATACATACAGTGTTTGTGAGCTTGATCTACATTACACATACACAAGAGCTGTGTCTCATTATATAAACATGTTTATTTTCAAGGTATAAATGGGTCAGTTAATGGAAACAGTGCATCATCTGTACTTGGTGTCAGTACATCTGTACTGTCCAATCCTGCTTCAAGTTCCATGGGACAGAGTCAAAGCACAATTGCAGCTGGAGGAAACCTGAAGTGTCATCAGGATCAAAGCAAAAGTCAGCCTTTGGATGCCAGAGCTGACAAAATCAAAGATAAGGTGAGCTGTTTCTTTAAGAACAAGTATATAATGGATCAATATATAAGGTAATCATTTGAAAAGTCAGGCCACCAGAATGTGTGGGATATTTTTTATTACCAACTCCTGATGTTGCATGTGTATATTTTTATAGCATAATGCTCCTATTAGAATAGATACCTTGGACAATTAAAACTCACAGTATCTGTACATATAATAAAATTGGTGGCAATAGTTATGAGTTGAGCTTTTGTTGTCTTTAATTCTTTAGTTGTGGGAATTGAACCCATGGAATTGCACAAACTAAGCTTGCACTATTCCATTGAGCTAGGCTCCCAGCTCCAAGACAACATGATGGAAACGTACTAGACACTGGCTTTATTCAAACTGCTTTACATATCAATTTCAATTTTCCCTGTACAACCATTTGGTGGTTGTAATTACAAATTGGAAAATAACATCAAAATAATTATACAGTAAGTGGCTGAGTCAGAATTTGAAGCCAAAAATGTTAAATCCAGGGCCTGTAGTTTAGGGGAACAAAACTAAACAGGCTTTTATTTTGGGAAAAATTTTAGGTACTGTGAATAGATCAGTCACTTCTGTACACCCATTATGCTTATTGAATACTCGTTGAGCCAGTTCTCAGTTCTGTCTCTGTATGCACGTTGTGAGTTTATTCTGTCTGAGCACTAAATACGTTCTTTCCCCCTTTGCCCTTTAGCATTAAGATTAAGTTTTCATGGGGCTGGAGAGATGGCTCAGAGGTTAAGAGCACTGACTGTTCTTCCAGAGGACCTGAGTTCAATTCCCAGCAACCACATGGTGGCTCACAACCATCTATGATGACATCTGTATACTGTATGCCAAATAAATAAATAAATAAATAAATATTTTAAAAAAGATTAAGTTTTTATAAGGGCAGGTTCTAGGCTGGGCATTATAGCTGAGACATGCTGAGTTGTAGGGCAGCCTGATCTACATAGCAAATTTCAGGCTGTTAGAGAGGCCTTGTCAAAAACAGAGCTACAAAATCCCAAAAGACTGGGTACAAAGGAGAGATTTTTGATGCTGATTTAGTATTTTGTTCTCTTTGTTTCTTTTTCTTTAAATTCTATATGTATGTAGGTGTTTTTGCTCCCTCATAAGAAGAGGAGTCTATGTACTACATGTATGCTTTTTCCATGGAGGCCAGAAAAAGGAGTCAAATCTCCCAGGACTGGAGTTATAAACAGTTGTAAGCTGCCCATTGGGTACTGAGAATTGACCCTGAGTCTTCTGGAAGAGTGCCCTTTACTCTTAACTACTGAGCCATCTCTCCAGCCCCAAATTTAGTGTATCTTTTAGATGATGCTATCAGTGGGTTACTTCCTTGCCAACTGATGCCAACTCTTGGCTGGTATACAGGGCACTCAAATGGTGCACACCATCTAGTGAACTGCATTGACACCACACCAATTTGATTGTTTTTCAGCTAGCATAGCAGTTGCACCTGAATCTCCTGCTGTTGCCGCCAGTAACAGCCCACTTCCCAGGCTGCGGCCTGGCAGGACTTTTACGTCTCACCAGATCTACCCCTGCCACCAAATGTAGTTTCTAACTAAATCTCTATCCTTCTGTTTTCTGATAAAGACTTGGGAGTCAGAGGCTGGGGTGAAAACCTGCTAGCTCAGAGAGGTTGAAGAGCAACTATCTGGCCTCCTTTCTCTGCCAGTCATTCAAACTGCACAGGACTGCCATAGTCAAGTTTCTCCCTCCGACTTCTGTGCCTCACTGGCCATTTCCAGACAGATTCCCTCTGACTCTCTTTGACTTTCTGTTAACTAGTTGTTGACTCCGCCTCCTGACCCAGGCTTGATTTTATTTCATTAACACAAATGCAAACACGGGGTTCCAGTGTAATTATATATCCCAGAACATAGTTTATAAGCAAGTTTGTTGAAAAATGAATAGATGCCTTTCTAGATAATTTTTATGGTACCTCAGCTGGCAG
This sequence comes from Sigmodon hispidus, assembly GCA_004025045.1. NCBI lineage: Eukaryota > Metazoa > Chordata > Mammalia > Rodentia > Cricetidae > Sigmodon > Sigmodon hispidus. The sequence goes on from PVIH01007375.1 coordinate 83,259, forward strand.
TGTTTCCTGTGTGCCAGGGCCTCACCTGTATGATAACTCATTCAGCAGTTCTGCCATACAGTGGGTATCATGGCAAAGAAGCCCTCTTCCTTAATCTTACAGAAAAATGGCTATATCTGTGATTTCTTTGTTATTTAGAGAGGTGCTGTTCATTATTTTAGCAGGCATCTTCTTATACTAGCTAATAATTCTTAGTGTATGTTTTTGATTTGTTTTGGTTTTTTCTGAGACCAGGCCGTGCTTTATAAACCAGGCTGCCTTGACCCTAAGCTCCCCCTGCCTCACTGCTTCATGTTTGAGATGCTGGTGCGTGTTAGTGCACCCTTGCTACTTGATAATTCTCTCTTACCTTTGTTGTTCACATTGCTAATTTGGGTTCTGCCCATTATCTAGATTGGTTCCAGGTGTAGAGTTAGTGTATAATTCACATGGATGGTAAGTTCATCTAGAGTCTAATCTTTTCAAGCTTTTGGCTTTTCCTTTTTTGTACAATACAAAGGAAACCCCAACATCTCAACTTCATAAAATGTGGGCTATCATTAAGTCCAGGATTCATATATCCAGGACATCTTCAGCTATACTCTACCTTACTTTTTTTGATCTCTGTTTTCCCAACAGAAGAATAGATATTTCTCACACTGTAGTACACCCACATAAGAACTTGGGGAAGGTCAAAACAAACATTTGCTTTCTGCTTCAGATACTGAGCACCTGAGATGTCAAAGTCCCTTTGCTCTTTTCCTCCTGGTGACCGAGTGTCGGCTGCTACTTCACACCTGCTGCCCTTCGGTTGCTCTTAGATCTCCCTTAGCATGGTTTCCCAGGGCACTCCCATCAGTGTAAGGAACAAGAGCTGGTTTCAAAGCTTTTGCTGGCTTCTCTATGTGTGACACACCACCACCAGCTCTTACCTCCCCCATGCGTTATGTCACTGGATATATGTCTAGACTGTATTTCTAAAAAGCCAAGTGTCTATACTGTTAAACTTATTATTGTAGCACATTGATAAAAATCTAGTAAAATGTGAACCCTGAGGTGTTGTACAGGGTCAAGGCATTGCACAAAATAATTTGGAAGCCATGAATATGAAACAGCCTTCTCTTTTGTTTTTATCGAGGAATCTGCACTGATATTCATGAGCAGAATTAGCTTTCCTCACTGAAACCTCTTCCAGTAGCACATATTTAAATGCACCTACACACACCCCTCTTTGATTAACTGTACAGACAGATTTGAGGTACCATATTGGTGCATATAAGCAACTCAATAAAAGTAACAGTATACCGAGACTGACTGTTAAGTGAAGTTTTAATTAGTTTTAACTAGAATTTAATCATAATGTAAAATTTATGCTTTCATATAGTCTTAAGCATTTTTGAGTAATACATGTGCCAACATGTATTATAGTAACAGATTGCTTACATAAAATGAACATAAAATCTTGTATTTTTTACTCATTATTTTTCAAGATTAAAAGCTTTGTTTAAAAAGATGCTTTATTGTTGCTTTCCTCTGTAGTTTGAAGGAAATTTCTTTAGATAATTTGTATGACCATCCTTGGGTGGAGCACTGACTGATATCAGACCTTCTCATTACACTTCCTAATGAAACTTGCTAATGTTGCAGTTCAAACTAGAGTGTATAGACATATAACCTGTTTTGAAAATGAACTACTTAAGATTGAAAGTATTCTTTCCTTGCAATTAAAGAATTTATGTCTTGTGTAACCAATGCCACCTTTAAAAAAAGATTATTTACTTATTTCTTGAAGAAAATTTTAGGGAATATGAAATGACAGAGTTTCCATGGACAGAGTAAACTCCAAAATTTAAATTGTAATTTAAGTATAAATTATAGAATTGTATGAACCAGGCATTTTATTTGTGGGTACATGCCCCGAAGATGTGAATAAAGAGTCTAAAATACATGAACTTCTAATTTAATTATTCATGGTAACATAAAAGTGCTAGGTTCATGTGTATGCACGTATGTGCTAGCACAAACCTCACAGCACATGAGTGGAGGTCGGAAGGTACTTGGAGAGTTCTTTCCATCTCTCCTCCATGTGTGTTGTCAGGCTCAGGTTAGCCCCTGACCATCTCCCTGGCCCAGGAATGCTGTTTAATGTGTTTAGTGCTTCTGTGTCACAGGATGAAAAGAGTTCTGAAGGTGTATTCTGATCATTATGTGCCAATCTGAATGTATTTAATAGTACTCAACTGTGCACTTAAAAATGCCTAAACCTTTAAATTAAAAATGCAGATTGTCTGCAGTCATTAAGGAGGCTAGGCTGTCGTCCTACATTATCACTCCTTCCAACAGTATTTTACCTGCTCCTAGGGTAAAATGCACCTGCCCTTTGCTCTTAAGAGCCTCCCGAGTTGAGGTCTGCTGTCCTACCCTCCCTTATCTCATGCCGTGTTACCCTGATAGGCCCAGCTGACTTTCACTTTTGAATACTGTTCATGAATGGTGATCTCTCCTCTTTGTTTATAAATGGACTCTTACTTGCCCCTCAAGTTTAAGAACCTCTGCCACCAGATGTATAGGAGGGAAGTATCATCCCTATTCCCGTGTTATCTTTAAAAATAAAACTGTGTACTGGTGGCATGAGCATTGAAGCGATTTTCCTTTGACAAATCATTGTTGCATACCCTTGCTAGATTTCTAGCTTCTGTTAAGGCAAAAGTAGTCATTTCGGCTTAGATACCCACAACAGACCCTGTCTGCAAAGCAGCCGATTCTCTCCAAATGGCAGATCTAACACTGACTGTCATCTTTTCCTTTGGCCTCTACCTTGTTGTCTCTCTCTCCTTGCTGTACCGACATCACTCAGGTTCACTTTCTCATCCTCTCTGAGAGAAGGAGATAGTTGCCACAGGGAATGATGAAGCCTGTAGCCTCCTGCTTGGGGCTGTGTCTGTGAAGGAGAGTGCAGATTTCAAAGCTGTAACTGCAGCTGCGATTTACCTTCCCAGTGTAGAGGAGCATGATTGTCCTTCATTCCTCGTTTCCCAGTGCTTGTGAAATCTGTGTGTTTATGGGGACTAGCACTTGTTAGTCATTATTTTTCTCAGTATTGTTTTCTTTATCTGTTAGCAGATGCTCCTGAAATGATTGGGAGTAGCTGTAAGTTCTACCTAGTCGTGTTGCTCTATCCTTCAACATTCCTCCTGTCCAGTCTGCCTGTTATCTTTTTCTGTCAGCTTTTGATATTTTCCCCACTAATGTCTTAAATTTCCTAGAAATCGGTTTGTCCCTATGTGATGATTGGTTGGCTGGTTTTTAAATTTTTAAAAGGGCAAGGTTTTCTTGTGTTGCCCCAGCCGGCTTGGTTTCACTATGTAGAACAAAGCAGTCTGAAACACAGAGAGATACACTCCTGCCTCTGCCTCCTGACTACTGGGCTGTTGTGAAATAGTCTTATAAAGGATTACATTTCTTAATACAGCACAAAATCTTTTGCTGTCTACCATGTCTTCTTTGTGTCACTCAGTATTGGATACAGTTGTTTGCTTTTATATTAAAAATATGTTTTCCTTCACTCTTCTCCTTTACATTGATTTTCCTGTATACAAAGATTCACTGTGACACATAGTTATAGTAAGTACCTCAAAATGTTGTTTGATACATCTTAGGTAAAGGTATGTCTGCTTATTATGTAGATACAGGTAGCTCACACTAAATCTGTGTAATTATTTTGTAAACTATAGTTTTGAATGCTATACTGTTTGAAGGTAAATCTACATACATTTTATATTTACATATTAACTGTTCTACATTGGACAGTGTCTACTGATAAAAGCCATACTTTATGCATAGGAACACAATTTACACATTAAGTAACATAATAGAATTATTTGATATGTTTTAATAGGAGGATATAGGGAGTTTTTTCACATTACAAAACCTGTCCTCACCTCATAACAATATTTCACATCACTTTTTTCTAAACAGATTAACAGGCAAATTTATTAAGTAACAGCCATGTCAGAACTTACACTTTCTATTGATAATTTGTTTTTGGAAAAGTTAGTTATTAATAATCCTTATGATAAATCATTTCTCTTTTCTAAAATGATGTTTTGATATTGAAGATATCATTTGAAAATTAAAGGAGCATGTTTTTTATTGAAATGTGAATGTCTTCCAAAGGATAGCTTACCAAATAACACCTCTTTCTCCAGAAACCTAGGAAGAAAGCTATGGAAAGTTCTAGCAACAGTGATAGTGATTCAGGCACATCGTCAGACACCTCAAGTGAAGGTATTAGCAGCAGTGACTCAGACGATCTTGAAGAAGAAGAAGATCAAAGTATTGAGGAGAGTGAAGAGGAGGATTCTGACTCAGAGACTGAAGCACAACACAAAAGTAACAACCAGGTATTGTTTTGCGGGTGTCTAGACCTCATTCACAGTCAGTAAGTAGAGCCTTCGTCATTTCTCAGATCCTTCCTACACACAGTTGCTTTTAATTTTTTTATTTCATTTTTTTAAACAGAAGTACTTTTTTTGAAAGACTTTATTGGTTTTTTTTTTATAAAGATTTATTTATTTATTATGTATACAGTACACAGAAGAAGGTACCAGATGTTATCATAGATGGTTGTGAGCCACCATGTGGTTACTGGGAATTGAACTCAGGACCTCTGGAAGAACAGTCAGTGCTTTTAACCACTGAGCCATCTCTCCAAAACAACTGCTTTTAAAGGGATTTGGTTATGTTTTAGTGATCTTTGTGTTACGTCTCTAAGTGATATTAGTACTTTCTGAAACAGTCTCTTTCTGTAAGTTTTACCACTTGATGCACTTAATGGACACCAAGCTACCTACTGTTCACCTTTTATTTCCAGGTGCTATTACATGGTATTTCAGATCCAAAAGCAGATGGACAGAAAGCAACTGAAAAAGCCCAGGAAAAAAGAATACACCAGCCATTACCTCTTGTGTCTGAATCCCAGACTCACTCATCATTCCAATCCCAGCAGAAGCAGCCTCAGGTTTTGTCACAGCAGCTTCCGTTTATTTTCCAAAGCTCTCAGGCAAAGGAGGAATCTGTGAACAAACATACCAGTGTAATACAGTCTACGGGATTGGTGGCCAATGTGAAACCTTTGTCTTTGGTAAATCAAGCCAAAAAGGAAACTTACAGGAAACTCATAGTTCCTTCTCCTGATGTAATTAAAGCAGGGAATAAAAATACCTCTGAAGAATCTAGTTCTTTGACCAGTGAATTGCGATCCAAACGGGTAAGTTAAATGTGATGTACGCAAGAATCTTATTGCTAGGGTTTTATTACAAATGGGGCGCTAAGGTATAGCTTAATTCGCAGCACCTGCTCAAATATGGATGCGCATAGCACTGAGCTTGACTCTCAACTCCAGATTTTATACTGCAGCGGTAGCTCAGTGGTAGAATAAGACTCGGAGTCAGTTCCCAACATTCCCAAAAATGTGTTCTCTGGTTTTATAGACATAAACACCCTGTTTCATCTGCTTCTGACAAAACTGTTGGGTTATCTCATCCCCGTTCACACGCCTGTCCACTGTTTTGGCAGTAAGAATATATTATAGCTTTATAATTTCTTTTGTTTAAAATGAATGCTTCCTTATTTTAATATTAATATGTTCTCTGTTAAAAAATTAACTTTTAAGTAATTTCCCTTTACTCTTAGAATTTAAGTATAGAAATCTTCTACAAAAAAATCTTTTTTCATGACTAGTATATTCCTATATTTCTAACTATCCTAAAGGCCAAAGCAAGCATTGTTTTGTTTGTTTTTATTTTTTAATTTTATATGTATGTGTGGGGTATGTGCATTCTAATTAAAAGTTTTAATGTTCTATTGTCCAGAGATCATTCCAGAAGTATACACAAGTTATTAAATAACAATAATTATTGCAAGTATTTTATGTGAACAAATGTTTCTTTAATGCATATAGATGTCATGTGCGTGCATGCGTCTAGAAGAGCAGCCAATCTCTTTACCACCAAGCCATCTCTTAACCATCTCTCCAGGCCTGTGAATATACATTTGATTAGACCCAACTCTAAATGATACTGTCCACATGCTTAATTTAGTATTAGTAAATTAATTTAGTATTACAGGATATTTTATGTGTACTTCACTTGAAATAGTTTTCTTTATAGAGCACTATAACATAATGAATTTTGTTTATTTTTTTATGACAATCTCTTTGCTCCACACTGTCTGTTATTAATTCTCGGGTCTTGTCATTAGCTATGAATTTCTAATTTATCATTGATTCCTTCAGTGTTTACATTGTGAACATGTTATTAAATTATTAAGTGTGGATTCAACATATATATTGACCTTATATAGAATTTGATTGATCTCTGTCAATCAATTCAGATTCGGAGGATTTTTTTTGCACTTGCAGAAAAGAAAGTCAGATCTTAGATGTAGGACTATCCTTCAAATCCATCTCTTTGTACACTGGCACATGGGTAGTTGATACTTTAGAACAGCAATAGATTTTCTACTTGGAAACACTCTTTTTAGATATTTTCTCTAACATCAAAATGATAGTTGTAAGATTACTTGTCTTGCATTAAAATAAAAATGCAATAGCCTTTGTTTACTCCTGAGAACTGTAGGTATAAATGTATGATATGAGATTCTTTAGAGTTAAAGCAAAGAGTAGTTGCTGAAGATTAAACAGTGAAAACTTTCCTTTCATGGAACCATTTGGTTCAATATTAGAAAGAAACATATATTACTTAGAAAAAGGTTTATTATATGACAGCTACATTCTAAGAGATGAAACACATTGCCAGAAAAAAAATATATCTTGGATTTATAAAAGTATTTTATTTGAGAAGCATGGTATAAAATTTTTTTTACAAAGGCTGGAGAGATGGCTCCAAGGTTAAGAGAGCTGGCTGCTCTTCTAGAGGTCCTGAGTTTAATTCCCAGCAGCCACATGGTGACTCGTAATCATCATAATGAGATCTGGTGCCCTCTTCTGGCATGTATTTGCCAGCAGTATACTATATGCATAAAAAATAAATCTTATAAAAAATTCCTTCACTAAAGGTACACATTGAATAAGTACTAATTAAACTTTGTGATGGTTTGCATTTAGTATGAATGTAGTAGCATCTGTTTGCAAAGAATTAAAGAATTAGTTTTTCTGTGTGAGTGTATTGCTTCTATTGATGTAGTTTGTGTACCACATGTGTACCTGATACCAAAGAGGGCAAAAGAGAAGGTCAGATCCTCTAAAATTTGGGTTATGGGTAGTTAAGAGCCACTGTATAGGTTCTGGGAACTGAGTCCTGGTCCTCAGCAAGAATAAATGCTTTTAACCACTGAGTTACCTCTTCAGCCCCATTTTTTTTTTTTTTTTAAACTTTATTTATTTATTTGCCTTGGTGTTTGCCTGGAACTGGAACTACAGACAGTTGTTAGCTGCCATGTGGGTGCTGGGAATCGAACCCGGGTCCTCTGGAAGAGCAGACAGTGCTCTTAACCGCTGAGCCGTCTCTCCAGCCCCCATTTTTAAAAATTAACATATTTTAATAATCAAAAAATTATATAATCTCAATTATACTAATACATTTTACTTTTTTTTCAAGTTGTCTTTTTAAAGATGTAATATTTTCTTATTTTATATGTATGGGAATTTTGCCTGCATGTATTTCTGGGTATTGCATATATGCCTGGTACCCTCGAGTCTAGAAGAGGTCATGGTAACCCCTGTATTTGAGTTAAAGACAGTTGTGAGCTACCCAGTGGTTTCTGGGAATTGAACCCAGATCCTCTGGAAGAGCACTGAGCCATCTCTCCATTCCCTGAAGTAATTCCTGATGTCTGGTTTCCATTTTTATTTGTAGAAGTAAATTTTATACTTTGATTGTCTATAAATTTTTCCCACAATAATTGCTATTCTACTGACTTGATTCTTGTTTTCCTATCATGCTGGGTATTGAACCCTCAGCTTTTTGCAAGTACTCAGTCTCGCACCCAACTCTCCAGTGGCCTCCCAGTATCTTAAAATTTTGTCTTGAAAGTTTTTTCTAGCTATATATATGATGGCTTATGCTGTAATGCCAGCTGAGGCTAAAGCAAGAGAATTACAGTGGGCTGGAGGACACTTGGGTGACAGTGAGGCCTAAGGTAACCTGGACTATAGAATGAGATTCTATCTCAAAAGGCAAGAAATTATCAAAGAGAAGGCTTCCTTTCTTAGGAACTCATTTGGTAAGCTAGTATTTTTCTCTGGTGTGTTTCACGTACAAGGCTATAAGTAATGTTTTAGGAAGACCATAAATGACAGTTTCTACTACAGAAATTTATCAGAAATAGAAACTTAGCTCTTTAGAGCTTTAAACATACAGACCTATATAATCAAAACAAAATTAGGGAGTTACATGTTTGGGGCTCATGCTGTAATTAATTCCATAACCTTGAGAATTAGAGGCAAGAAGATCAGTAGTTCAAGGCCAACCGGCTACATGAATAGTACTCTGTCTCAATAGAGGGGGCGGGGACTCAGACAGCTAGTATATTGTCAGAAATTGGTCAGATAGATCTCTCCAGGGATGGAGTAAGGAATGTGGAAAGCTGCTGAGTTAGAAAATGAAACATGGACCACATTTCACCTGTGGGAAACAGCTCATGTAGACAAATGATTTTAGCAGATTGTGGGAGCAGGAAAAGTGTGTCGTGGCGCTGGCCTTAGCAGTGGTGGAGTCAGCTAGAAGGGTAGGCTAGTGACTAATTATGGAGTGATTCGCATGCTGCTGAGTTCAAAAGGTTGGCAGTGCTTCCAGAAGCTAATAAAAGAAAACAAATGTAACATAAAGTTTGCATTCTTATATAGTATTTTGACGAGGGTGGCGGGGCGGGGAGTTGGGAAGGAAGAAATAACAGTGTGACCCAAGTTTGAACAATGTTTGGTGAATAAATCCAAACACACATGAGTAGACTAATGTGCGAGGTGTTTTTAGGGTGTCAGGGCTGGATTATTGTGAAGATGGCAGCGGCAGTCAGGAGAGGGAATGGTCAAGAAGAAGCACGGGCGGGCGTTTTGGGTGATTAAGAGAATAAAAGTAAGTCTGGCAGAGATTCGACAGCCAGTTGTCATTGCTGACACTCCTGGGCCCCTGTACATCCTGCTTTAAGTGTCTCTATGAAGCTGTATTCCAATACTGACAAACAGAAGCAGTCTCTGGTTTCTGGTCTATCTCATTGTGGTTTTATCCTTGTTTTTTTTACTTGTGTTTCATCAGGAACAATATAAGCAGACATTCCCATCACAGGTGAAGAAACAGGAGTCATCTAAGAGCCTCAAGAAGGTTATTGCAGCTTTGTCAAATACAAAAGCAACCTCTAGTTCACCAGCACATCCAAAACAACCATTAGAGAACAACCACCCTAACCCATTCTTGACAAATGCACTTTTAGGTAATCACCAACCAAATGGAGTTATTCAAAGTGTCATCCAGGAAGCTCCTTTAGCACTAACTACCAAAACTAAAATACAGAGTAAGATTAATGAAAACGTTGCCAGTAGCACCCCATTTTCCTCACCTGTCAACCTGAGCACAGGTGGGAGAAGAACTGGCCATCAGACCCCTGTCCTGCCCTCTGCCTCTCCCATACTGCACAGTCAAGGGAAGGAGAAAGTGCTTAGCAATAATGTGTCACCACTGAAAACACAGCATCACCCTCATCCTGCAAAATCTTTGGTGGAACAGTTTAGAGGAGCAGATTCAGACATTCCCAGTAGTAAAGACTCTGAAGATTCAAATGAGGATGAGGAAGAAGATGATGAGGAAGAAGATGAAGAGGATGATGAAGATGATGAGTCTGATGACAGTCAATCAGGTTATTTTTTGTTTTAAAATTTAAAGTCTATTTCTAAGTATATGTTAGAAAAATGTTAGAAAAAAATTCTTAATTTACATATTTGAAATTATAGTCATCATTCACCATATCTTAAAAGCTGATAAAATATAAAAGTAATTGATATTGAAATTCTAAGTTAAATCTTAGCTTCTTATTCACCTGGATGTAAATGATTAATTGTAAAGGGGTATCATGATGAATGAGTCAAACAATTTTATCAGCTTGTTGAATTTCCATTTGGGACCCCTTATCCATAATATAATTGTTATTCTTTTGAAGTGATTTTTAGCCAGATGGTGGTGGCACATGCCTTTAATACCATGAGAGGCAAAAGCAAGCAATCTCTGAGTTTGACCCAAATAAACTTTAAAAATCATAATAACAATGATTATCATTATTATTTGAGCCATATATAGTGGTGCATGTTCTTAATCCCTGCAGTCCAAAAGCAGAGGCAGGTCTCTGCATTTGAGGCCAGCCTGGTCTATAGAGTGAGTTCAAGGACAAGCAGGGCTACATAGAGAAAGCCTGTGGTGGGAGAACAATGAATTCCTTGAGAATTTCATTCAGTGTGCTTTGAATATAGTCACTCTGTTCCTTCCTCTTCCCTCAGTATGCCCTTCCCTCAGCTTTTTGTCTTTTACCCGTGCCAAGACCAGTTTTTGCTGTCCAAATATTCTTGGACTTTTTAATTCTGTCCTGCTACTTATTAAAACATTTTGAGATATCTTTAAAATTATTCACCATGGACATTCATAAAGAACCAAATGTCAAGTCCTTTTTAATGCTAGCATTTATTAAGTAACATAGGGTCATAAACTTAAGCCTTGATTAAATGTTCATTCACTCTGTAGTGTTTTCTTTCGTTCTTTTAAGATAGATTGCTTTTAAACACATAAAATGCAAGACAACTTAAAATTTAAATGCAGAGCTTGCATAAATATGTTTTATTTATGTTTGTTTGTAGACTGTTACTGGTCAGTGAGAAATTTCTTAATAACCAATGTGAATAGGAAAGTAGTCATTATTCAACTTATTGTCCTAATAATATAAACATCCTGAAAGATGCTGACTGTCAACAGTCACAGATTTTAAAAGCAGCTTTAAGGAACCCCAGTGCAGGCAGTAATGCCACAGCAGAGTGTCACCTTGACACTGCTCTGCACATCTTTATAGTATCATCCTGTGTTTATCTAGGGTTTGATAATTTATTTTTGTATGTTACATGTCTAGGGTTTAGGGTACTATCGCTAACATGTCAGACTTCACAGCCAGCACAGACCCAGCCAGTCTTCTGTCCCATCCCAGTTATCTCTCTGGCTATAGTCTGTGAGTCTTGAGAAACCTAAAGAAGTCATTATAGAACTAGAAAAACAACAGCTATAGAAGCAGCACACCAAAACTCCTCCCTAAAAATATTGTTTTCTTTTGTGCAGAATCACAAATGACAAATTGCTGGTGGTCACAGGACAGTGAGTGTAGCACAGGAGCCCCTGTAAACACTGGCACCTGTCAGTTTGCTCTGCCATCTCCCTTCTTTTACCTGAGTTTGTCTCTATTAAGTTGAAATTAATCTTGAAAGCATTAAGTTGAACTGAAATGTGAATAGTGTCATGTGGGAACTATTTCATGATTCAAATATTAAATAAAACTGATCTTTTTAGGAGAAATTTGAGCAACCATAGTCTACATCTGCTTTGTTCAAATAGCTTCTGAAATGGTAATTTTTACGTTTACACTTACTTTTGGGAAATTGCTTCCTTGAGTTCTCAGTTGCAAATACTGCTTCTGAAATACTCTGTTTAGGTGCGAACTTCAGGTGATTGGTTGTGACCTAGTTGTAATATCCAAGTGCTTCTTTGCTTCCCAGAATCAGATAGTAATTCAGAATCAGATACAGAAGGCTCAGAAGACGACGATGAGAAAGACCAGGAGGAATCTGATAGTGACACTGAAGGAGAAAAATCTGCCACGAGCCTGACCCAGACCACCTCGTCTGGCACAAGCACCCCAGTCAGTCTCCCAGCTCACTCAGCACCCCACAACCTCCACATAGGAAGCGCCCCAGGCTCTGCTCCTGCTGCCCTGTGCTCTGAGTCCCAGGCTCCTGCTTTTCTTGGCACTTCTTCCACACTCACCTCAAGTCCACACTCTGGTACCTACAGTTTATTTTTATCAATGTAAAGTCAGACTGCAGCAAGGATTGATATTTACAGTTTTCAGGAGATGATCTCATTGCAATCATATATTATATCTAGATGTTAGATTGTCTAGGAAACTAACATGCATTTTGAAAAAATTTAATCTGTTGGATGATTAGTTAATCTTTTTACTGGTGGTTTTTTATTTTAAGAATCTAATTGATATTCCCTCTTGATTTTGAATCCTTTCTGTTTTATGTTTATCCTTTATGTTAGTATGAAATTCAATTCAGACTTGGATTTTTTTGTGCTGTATATGAGCTGATGATTACTTGGGCAGTTAAATGCCTGCTCACTCAGTATATGGTTAAAGTCTTTTTTTTTTTCTTTCTTTCTTTTTTTGAGTGAATAGCATTCTCAGTCCATAGCATACCCTCTTTATTACATATTTGATTCTTATAAACTTCTAGGCATTTTTATTTTAAAATTTTCTATATTTAACAATCCAAATGTCCTCTTTACTCTCATTCAATAACTAGGAAAATATGGTCTATATAGTACAATATTTTGGCGCTGTTTTACTTTCATTGACACTTTTCTAATTTTTCCTTTTATTTACAACAAGCGTGATCTCCTCCTCATTTTATATTTGTATTCCTACTAAAAATTTACATATAACCACAATCCTCTTCCTGTATTGTGTTGACTAATTAAAGGCCTGGTACTGTTTTGGGTCATAGACATATATGCATATAGAAATCAAGTTGTCTTTAAGTATTTGAGCCAACCTTTAAAATTTATAGCATTTATCTAAAAATTCATAGACTTTCAAAATAGAGACTGAATTGGTTTTTGAAACCTATCACTTGTTTCTTTCCTGACTGGCACTTTTACTGATGGCAAAAGAAAAGCTATGTAGTTTTATTGTTCCAGTGACAGCCTAGATTCTCTCATTAGGTCCGAAAGGAGAAAGCACTCTGTCTTATGTAGTATGCTTTGTTAAAAAAAAAAAAAAAGAAAAAAAAGAAAAAGAAAAAGAAAGAAAAGAAAAAACTAGAAATAATGCACTTTTCATGCATATACTAATAATCTGTCATTAACATACTTAAAAAGAAACATTTCTGAACTATCAGAACACTGTCATCTGTGCACTTGAATATTTTACATCCTGGGTGATTTTTTTTCCTTACAGGTACTTCCAAGAGAAGAAGAGTGACAGATGAGCGTGAGCTGCGTGTACCTTTGGATTATGGGTGAGCCACACGAGGCTTTCCTCTGTTTGTCTGCACATGTTTCCCACAAACTTGATTTCAAACTATTATCTCCTCTGTGCATAATTATTGATTAGAGCAGAAGAGCCATAACAAAGGGAAAAGTGTTGATTTACCAGAAAACTGAAAGTATACCCAATGTTACCTGAAGGTAACGAAGGTACCCCAGTGTCAGGATTGGCTCCTGTGACTGGAATGGAGCAAGGCTATTGGACAGTGAAAGATGTCATGGCAAAGGCCCAAGAACTCAAGGAGAGATTAGTTTATCTGGTTCTAGTTACAAATAACAGACCTGGCTGGGTGTTCAGGGCCCCAGACCTAGAGAGGCATGTGCTCTTCACACTTGAGAATTCTGCTGTTAAAAAACAAACCATGTGCATTGATGATGCATTACTCAAATGCATAAGCCCTCAAAATGATTCCCGCTGTCATTTCTATGAAACTGGATGCTTTAATGTTTCTAAGTCAAGTCTTTTTGTAGATGAATTAGCTCAAAATCTAAATTGTTTTAATAATAAATATATTTGGGTTATACATGAGTTTTTTCAATTTTAAGTTTTTGGAAGAGCATGTGTACTTTTCTCAATTTTTAAAAAGTTTTCTTAATAGAATTAACTACCCTGTAATGCTCATTTTTGTTGTATATAGCTGGCAGAGAGAGACAAGGGTAAGAAACTTCAGTGGGCGCCTTCAAGGAGAAGTGGCATATTATGCTCCATGTGGGAAGAAGCTTAGGCAGTACCCTGAAGTGATAAAGGTAAATACTTTTCTCCATGTTCTATGCATTTGGTTCTGATAAAGCATTCTAATACAGAGAGAAAATACACTTTTTTTCTTGGATGAAGTTCCTTGGCACAAAATATTCTTTTGTATGGGTCTAATGTGCTTAACCTAAATTGCTCACCTAAATATAGCTTCTTTATGAAATATGCAAGACATTAAAGTCTTGAAAGCTAGCTGCATATCAAATATGGCTTAGAATTATTAAAACCTGAAATGAAAAACATGTAATTTTTTTTCAGTGTCTTAGCAGAAATGGAATAGTAGCTATTACAAAGGGCAATTTTAGTTTCAGCTCAAAACTAAGAGTGGGTGGTTTCTATTACATCACACCACATTATGTGATCCATTGCATTGTTTATATGTTTGGTTTTTAATTTGGGACATAGAGATCTTTAGTATTAGGTCAGTAGAAATTTTAGTGCTTTGCAGGAATTGGCTTTAATTATGTACATTTCTGACCATATCACCACAGTTACCTTTGAACTTGTGAATTAAATACACAACATTACACTTATTCCCTGAAAACCACTTACCAAGAGGGTCTCATTTCTGTGCTGTTTCCTTGGAGATTACCCCTTAGCACTTTATATTTACCCGTAAATGCCCGTTAAATTCCTGTTATCTTTACCATCCAGTTGAAAGCACTCTGGGTTAGGGAGGAATGGAACAAAGTAGATTCTTGCTACCTTTGCACAATCTTGTCATTCCTAACAATAAAATAATGTCCACTTTCTACAATTTCATCAACTATAATATAGAGAAAATAATTGTAACATTTCTGCCTTATGAGATTCTGGCCAAGTTAAAATGAGATAATATGCAAGAAAAGTTTTCCAATAGGTTCAAGCCCTGAATGGAGTATAGTAGACACTCACTTCCTTGATTTGAGCCTCTTCCTCTTTGGGCCAATTAGAAAACACAAAAATGTTTTGGTTTTTGTTTGTCTGTTCTAGTTTATTTTTATTTTTTTTTTCCTGGAGCTAACATTTTCTTTGTCAAAAAAGCACAAATTTCTATATTGTCTTACACTTTAAAGCATGAAGTTAGACTGTCCAGAAGATTAAGCAAATCCTAAGGTCGCATGGCCTCAGTAAGGCAGAGCTGTGAATGTTTGATGGAGCAAACAAGGTGCTGAAGGTTCTGGAAATGTGTTCTGTGCACATGTCATGTAGCCTTTTCCAGTTGTTCCCATGACGACTGCTCTGTGTTGAGCTTTAATTGTCTCCTTGCTGCTACTTTTACAATACCCAAAATCTTGATTTAAAAAAAAAAAATTCTGCATAGAAATATATTGTAGGGGTTTTTTATTTTGATTAGTTTTTTAAGTTAGCATTTTTTATTTCAACTCAGCTTGTCACCAGACTTATTTATCTATCTATCTATCTATCTATCTATCTATCTATCTATCTATCTGTCTATCTATTTTTTAAATCTTAAAACTCCCTACATACTAGTTCAGATTTTTAATGACAAACATTTTGGAAGGCAAGAATTACTGGAAATTCTTATTTTTAATCTTTGGTTTATGTTTTAGATCTTTATAAGAAAATCATCCTTGTTAATTCAGTAGGCTTTTGCTCTGAGAGGAAAGCTAATTGCTATTCAATACATGAAGAATTTTTTGGTATTATTTCAATAATAATTAGACCTAATCTATAAAGCTTCATTACACAAAGCAGAATGTTCTTTGACATTCACTCACTTCTTATTAAACACAATCAGTGTTCTTCCAAATGCATAGTGTCTTATTGGAATCAATTCCAGTTAAGAATTTAGATGAGTTATTGGAGCTGTACCACGTTGAGCAACCACCATCCCAGAGCGTAGGGAAGGCAGCATAGCCTCTGAGCTATGTTCAGAAAATTAGTAAGTCAGATTCACCTAAAGGTACTTCTAGAGAGCTGTGGTCAAAAATACCCAAGGAAATGTTTTATTTAAAAAATTAGAAATGTTCATCCTTTTAAAATTCTTACATTTTCAAAGCTGTATAGATTTTATGTCATTTGTATGCTTAAGCATAGGATTAATTAAAAATTTATATGAGAATTTTTGTGAAAATTAACAAGTTATCCTTTTGCTAAGATAACTGATGTGGAAGAATGTTTTTTCGTTCAGTGATGAAAACAAACAAACAACAATCTACATCAGAAGCCTCTTGTACTACTTCTCAGACTTGACCTTGTCTGCCTATCTAGCCTTTCACTTCAGAACTGGGTCTCTATAGACATCCTGGTTGACCATAGAATCATCCCTGGGGGCTATCAATTGAGCACCTTGTAGGCTTGATTCTGCATAGTTGTAAACATTCACAAAGGTCTTGATCTTTGACCTTTTGATGGTTTTCTTCATGGCCATGGTGGTTATCTCTGGGGGTTGTTATCAGTTCCATGAACTAGGGCCTGGCATAGGCAAAGTCTGAGGGGTGGTCATCAGTGCCCTTTGTGCTGAAGTCTTTGCCCAGAGGAGCATCCTGCCAAGACAAGCACCACTTTCCCAAAATTCCCAAACTTTTCCAATTCAACATCAGCCACCAAGCACAAAGCAGGAAGGAAATTTGGTTAGCTAAAGTTTTGGAGGTAATAAGATACTGTTGGTAAAATGCATTACTGTCACATAATAGTTTTCTTTGTGTATAGAATATTTCTAACTTTATACAAATTGTGTAAAAGCTTGATGGCTAACCATATATGAAAAACAAAACTGCATACACTAAAGGGAGCCTAGCTAGTATGGTGTTGTGTGTCTGCAATCCCAAAAGTGGGTGGAAAAGAGGAAGACTACAGATTTGCAGCCATCCTGGTCTGCATATTGGGTCTGTGATTTAAAATACAACACAAAGTCTAAAGAGGGGAAAACATAAATATATCAAAATTGATAATGGCTTTAATCAGTCATGGTAGAATAGATTGTTTTAGTCTTCTCTTTTGTGTATTTTCTGTGTTCTGAAACTAAGTTGAATTAAGTACAGAATGTGGAAAATAGTTTTTGTTTTGTTTTTCAAAATAATACTTTTCTACTTTGTAATGCAATGAAGCTAAGAAATTTTTGTTTTTCTTTTTTTTCCTTCTTTATTTTGTATTTAACAAAAAAACAGTAACATGAATTTAAAATGAGGAAAAGTTAACAATAGCTATGAACAGGATAAGAATCATAAGCATGGCTTATCAAGGGTGGTAATGCAAATAAGATTGCTACACTTATATTTACTATGTGTTCAGCTTTCCCTCTGAAATTTTTTTTTTCCCATCCCTGTATATCCTCATTCAAGGTCCCTTCCCCCTCCCACCACATCTTGACATTTCTCTTCTCTGCAACTCCCCATCCCTTCGCTGGGCAGGGAGCAGACAGTCCTATGGTCCCACTGACCCAATAATGTTTGGATCAGTCTCCACTCCTGGCCAAATCCAGTTTTGTCCCCCCTCCCTCAAGAATGAGTCTGGTATTCCTATATTTGGAGTGGGATTCGAAGGGTCAGTCCAGGGTGTTTCTGATCCCAAGCTGTTCAGTGGTTGTGGTTTGCCGCTTGGGCATGTTTGGCTTTTTTTCTTGTTTGTTTGTTTAGAGACCACTAGTGAGTGAGTACATCCCCTGATTATCTCTCTGAGATTGTGATACCTCGCTCAGGAGGATATTCTCAAAATCCATCCATTTGCATGCGAATTTTAGGATATCGTTTTTTCTTACTGCTGAGTAGTATTCCATTGTGTAGATGTACCACAGTTTGTTAATCCATTCTTCAGTAGAGGGACATCTAGGTTGTTTCCAGGTTCTTGCTATTACAAATAATGCTGCTATGAACATAGTTGAGCTAATACCTTTGGAATGTGAATGTGCCTCTTTAGGGTATACACCCAGAAGTGGTATTGCTGGGTCCTTGGG